>QLTV01000570.1:23677-46063 GCA_003457575.1 Thermophis baileyi
CGGAGCGGGGCAGGGGTCGCGGCGGTGGCGTGGGGGTCGCGGGGGGGTCGCGGCATTAGAAAGGTTGAGAACCACTGTTCTAAACCAAGAACGGACTGTTTTAAATAACATTAAATTAGCAATTTTGAAATGAAGTTAACATAACAAAAATGCCTCATGTAATTTGGACATTTCAGAGAATGTTTAATAGATTGCAATCATTATCAAAGATGCAATTCAGTGGATTTATCCTATTATTGCCATATTTGGGGTGAAATCAACAGGATATGGTAGTTATGTGATGCATATGTAGTGCATATTATTTGCTTAATATTTAGCATGATTTGGGGAATATGACCACATGAATCAGGATTGTAGTAATAGACTCTGCGTTTATCGGCATATGAATTAGGTTTTGCTTGTGTTATCTTCCTAATGTTATTCTGTATATTTGTTTTGATATAATAAAATGGATTTTTAAAAATAAAAGGAAATCTGTTCCTCTTAAAGTAAGAATGTAACAGGTCTCAAAAAGTTAATTTCTGGAGTTTATGGAGTTAATTTCTGGAACTTATTCCCTACATCCTGTTTACAGGTAGCAGTGCAAGAAAACATAAGCGTTTCCAACAGCAAAGATGGGGTTTTCACCTACATAGTCCCTCTTTTCTAACCCCTGATTGAACATCAAATTTCAAATGATTTTTAAAAATACCGCAAATTTTATTATTACAATCTTGAACAGCAATCTTCAGTTTAAAATTAATATTTAACTATTGGTTGGGTCACAATCAAACCAATTAGCTATTTACTACAAAAATAAACATGATGGTAAAAATGATCATCTGTATTCATGTCAGAAGCACCTACAAAGGATTAGCTGGGGGATTGAAAGGATTTGCCACTGACAACACTGTTGCCCAGGAGACAAGTGATTGCCAAAAGTAATGCAATCTTCACAGAGGCTTTTCTCATGTCCCTGTAAAAATGACTATGAAAACAATATCTGCCTCATTGTACCAGAAAATAGAAAGCTAAGGTATAAAAGCTGGACTACTTAAGTAGTTACTATTTGCGTAAGGTGCGGCTGCATAAAAGTAAGAGAAGATGGGACAAAAGAATAAATAGAAGAATACATTGTTTTAATGAATTAAAAAAAGATACAAATAGTGTAATTAAAACATTATTTTCATTTTTAACCACTCAATAGCTCTATAAAATGAGTTTTACAATACAATTTGAGTTAAATTATGCAATCAAATCAAATGAAATAACAAAATAAAGATGCCATGCAAACTAGGCAATAGCAAAGCAGTCATCACACTCTAAAACAGTACAAATTAAGGTACAATTAAAATGTGATTAAAATACAATTTATATTATGGAACAGGGCTTTTTCAATGAAATGTTTTTAAATGCACTTTGAGTTTGAACAGGAATTAGATTTATGAAGCATAAGCTTACCAATAGATATTAAACTTGACGGCTCTGTGTCAATTCCAATATTAGGGCCATGCTACGTTGGGATCAAATTGTTTGGGAACACAAATGGGCTGGAAATTCTGCAGTTATGACCAACTTCTGGATTTTTCATATGCATCTAACTGGCCACTGAGGCAATAGGACTTTAGTCTGATCCAGCAGGAGATTTTAAGTGGCACTTAAATACTAGCTAAATATGCGAGAAGTAATAGTTAGTAAACAGCCATGATTTCAACAGAATACCTTGATTCTTTACCAGAGTGTCTTCTGATAAAAAAATATCAATTCAATGGACAGGAAAGCACTAGGAAAAAAATGTGTCCAGGAGGGGAAACTGTGCTAAATACCAAAGAAAAATGGAGGTTATTGTTGCAATGAGACATTTAGTCATTTCAAAGATTAATAGTCCTAGAAAAAAAAAAACACCACAGTAATGAAATGCAGACTGGTACTTTGTCCTGATGAGAAACACTTGCTTTACAAGTTAGGGTGAGCAAGGCATATTGGCAATGTGAAAAGAAACACTCCAAACATTTATTCCTCGTCACAAACTTAATGCCCTCCATATGTGTTGGAAAAACTCACAACAGCCCCAGCCAGCATGGGAGCTGTTGTCAGCACATCTTGAGAGCACCAGGCTGGGAAAGGACACCCTTAAACATTTGGTTTGTTCAGGGTGTTTGTATTTTCTTTTTGTTGCAAAGCATGTTCTGTTGAAACCATAAACTAAGAAAGACGATGGGAAACCATGCAGAACCTGGATTAGTAAACATAAATATTGTGATTATTTCTTTTATTTTTACAAACATTAAACCAGAAAGTAGCATAATATGGACTTTTACTCCCAACATACAACATTGTTTTTCAAGTCCTTCTTTCTTCTAGGAACATCAGCTTTCTGCTTTTTCTCCTATTTAGCTTCTTACTGGTATCACATAATTTTTACTGGGAAAGATTTTTGGATTTATTTTGAGCAGATATTCTAGACCCAACCTCCTCGATGTATGTTGTAAAGCAGCGGTTCTCAACCTGTGGGTCGCGACCCCTTTGTCGGTCGAATGACCCTTTCACAGGGGTTGCCTAAGCGCGCGCTAGCCTGCCATCTTGGTGCCACGCCCCCTTTGTCACCTCATCGCGTGCGGGGAGGGGGAGGGGTGGGGGTCGCGGCATTAGGAAGGTTGAGAACCACTGTTGTAAAGCTTCCTCATACATTCAACTGATATATTTTTAAATGAAACTAATATTAAAAAGGCGAAGCCTTCTCTGCATTGAGCATAACTCCTGATAACTCTATCCAGCTTTCTTAGTAACAGCTCAGAAGTACTTTGCTTACTCCATGGATGTTTTTGGCACTTCCCTGTCTAGCCTCCAGCTGGGCTAGACTAGGAAAAGCCAGCTAGACTTCCAGTCCTACTCAGCTTATCTTCTAAATCCAGACCAGATCAGATTTTCATCTATTATTATTATTATTTATTATTATTATTTATTAAATTTGTATGCCGCCCAACTCCCAAGGGACTCTGGGTGGCTCACAACAATATAAAAAACCATTAAAAGAAAAGCTCTGAAAGAACACCAATACAATTTCTTTGGTTTCATAGAGCATTTAAATTGAACAATAAAAATAGTGAGTTTGCAAAGTAAACAATTACTGAAAAGAGATGTTGTTTAATTAAAGGAAATGTCTTCAGTTCTGTATACTAGTCATATCATAAGAATCCCCCCCCCCCCTGAAATTAATTAGTTAATCCCACAAGGGACGTTCCATTGCCAAAGTGAAGGCAGAACAAAGATCTTTGTAACAGTAGGAAAGGCTGTCTTCCCCTGTCCTCTAATCTTTCTTGCAAGGTAGGCCAGTAGTCACAGCCAAAAATAACCAAAATGTCAGGAAGAAGAACAAAACAAATTGAGTACATTTTAATATTACTCAAGTAGGAGAAGAATGTCCCAAAGGTGCTTTTTCAAGAGGCAACTGGACTTTCTGGATTTTCTTTGAAGACATTTCGCTTCTCATCCAAGAAGCTTCCAAGCTAAAGAAACTTCTTAGATGAGAAGAGAAATGTCTTCAAAGAAAAACCAGAAAGTCCAGTTGCCTCTTTAAAAAACACCTTTGGGACAACCATGACCCGGATGATGAGACTCTCCATAGACATTTAGGGGAAGAATGACTGACAACTGTCTATCTTTTAGCCAATACACAACAGTATAGTTATGTTCACACAACACATATGACCCTGCTATCTTCTCACCCAATCAATTTTTGTACATTAACAGCACATGATCTCAAATTTCTCTATCAATCATCTGGAAATCATTTTTTTCATTTGTACAGAAATGACAAAGGAGGGTAGAGACTATAATCTCTCTCTTTGTTTCCCGAATCCCCTACATCTGGAGAAGAAAACAATGATTTTTTAATGGTGGTACCACTGACCAATTCAAGGAGTTATACACTACCTACCATTCTACTCTTTTTCAGCCCTGACCCATCCCATCTTGTCATTCGGTGATGAAAAGAGTGATTACAGAAACAGGATGCTTAGAGAAATTCTGCCAAGTAAATCAAGGATTGCTTTAGCTCCAAAACAGAGCAAATCTGTTTGGAGCTAAAACTAATCCCTTGGGTTAATTGGTTACATTAACTAACTTAGTTTTTGAACATATATGGCATTCTTAATTCCCCTAGCTCCTATTCCCTATGATCCAATTAAGTGTGTCTTGGGAACAGGCCCATTATGCAGGCTGAAGAATCACCAACATGGGGATGGATGGGTGAGGGTAAATTATACTGGATATCAGAATGAGCAAGGAAGTAAAAACTTCCTGCCAGATAACTGTGTTTATTTCCAAAGGATGTTACTACAGGAAGGCAGGAAATGAAACTATTGTCCCAGCCAATTTGGTTGCTGAATGCCAGCCAGCCACCCAGACCCACACCTCTTTACAGTTTCATTTGTATAAGAAAGTGGACTAGTGATGGGATCTGTCCAGTGATTTTTAAGCAACTTCTTTCATATCAGGATTTCCACATAATTCCGGTTTTCGACACATTATGCAAAGATTTAGCTCTCTTGAGAAATCTATGATGCTGGGAAAGGTGGAAGGAAAGAGAAATAGACAACCAGCAGCAAGGTGGGCGCAGTAGGACACTGTTGAAGACTTGAAGGTTGGGGACAGGTCATCCTGGAGGATCCATCTATGTGAGGCTAAAAGTGGTAATTGACTTGGTGATGATGTGCAATATAATCAATCAGTTGATTACAGACCATAGAATTTGCCCATCACCATTTTAGTATAATGCTGCCTTAATTGTTTTAAGAGTCCTTCATTCTTGAAACCAATTATTTCCTTTCATCAATTTGAAAGCCCCAAAATGCTATCCTCTATTTCATTTCTCCAGATTCAAACTATCTGCTCCATTCTCTCTAATGAGAAAATCAGCCTTATCTATTATTTACAGTATTTGGTTACAGTTTGTATCACCCTCAACCTGGTGCAAACTATAATGAATTAGCTAGGACAGTTATAGTTGGGTTTGTGTTCAACTGGCTGAAACACCACCACCCCCTCAAAAGGAATCTTAATAGTCATCGAGGGAAAAAGCTATTATCTCTGCAGCAGGTCAGTGTGAAGATATGGCACAAACATCAAAAGGCACAGCTAGCAGACTATCTTCCAGGCTTTGAGCCAGCAAAAAATTATGATGACATAAAATGTGTTAATCTGGATGTGGGCCCTATTTTGTCACAGTAATGAGGCCAAGTAGCCTTATTATTTTAATGTGGAACTAGTTAAGAAAAGTGGGGCATTCCCCTGGGTTGTTTTTTTCCCCTTCCTCACCTGGTGGAGTCAGGAGAGATACAGGCAAGAGTGTGGTATGAAACTTGCCTGAATGATAAGTTGCGAACACCGAAGTGCTACACATTTATTTTGAAAGAGAACTAAGTCCGTATCCAAACACAGTCCAGCAGACAGGTTGCAGGCATGGAACTATGATGAAATGGGAAGAACCTCTCTCCTCCCTGTCCATGGAACTGATTTGTCACAATTTGATATGAAAGTTCTGTACCAAAACATTAACTTAGCCATTTGGAACATGATCATTATTATTAAAGTGACTGTGTTACATGTCCAGGGAACAAACTATTTCAGCAAGCCAACGTGCTGAATTTTCACAACATCTAAAAACTGCTGCTTAACTGAATTCGTATTTACCTATCATAAATCAGCTGTCTGAATTTGGCAGGAACTTTCATTTTTCATAAAAGAAACTTTTCTCCGATGTCATTCTCCATGTTTATTAATAAGAATTAAAGCACCCTTTATCTGTTTATATCTTTACTTATATTATATACTATTTTAAAATATTGTCTGAGTTCTTTTCCATCTGAAAAAAAGAACCAAAGATATTTCAGAAAGAGGATAAGAAACAACACATACCATGAGAATTACTGGTCTAAGATACTGGGAACCAGACTTCAAAGATCTTTATCTGTGTCAACCATTTTCCAGAGGCAATGAGTACTCTGAGCTGAAGTTGTGATGGTGGCATGAAAGTTGGGCCAGCAAATCAAGACTATCTGATCATAGCAGATTTCATCACAGGCTGTGGCTTGATCTCCCTCTTCCAGTGGAGGGAGAGGCAGAAGAGGATTATATTTCTTAAAATGCATTTATTGGTAAAACTTGCTTTAAGAAGTCTCATATTTTAAATTTACAAAATTCTTCTGATAATTAGCTAAGCAAAACATGAATTATAGCTAGATCAATGTGTTTTATTTGAGTACTTTTACACATGACATTCAAATTGTCCTTGAACCATTTTTGTATCCTCAATACAAAATTGACACTATAATTAAATTGGATACCAGAAAAAGAAATATAGCACTTAGACTTATATACCACGTTACAGTGCTTTACAGCCCTCTCTAAGCGGTTCACAGAGTCAGCATATTGCCCCCAACAATCTGGGTCCTCATTTTACCCACCTCGGAAGGATGGAAGGCTGAGTCAACCTTGAGCCGGTGAGATTTGAACCGCTGAACTGCAGCTAGCAGTCAGCTGAAGTAGCCTGCAGTACTGCACTCTAACCACTGCGCCACCTCTTGCTATATGCTGTAGTATCAATTTATATAGCATATGATGGTACAATGTACATCAGTCAACTCTCACAGTGTCCAAATACCATCTGGTTGCTATCAGATCCAGTAGTCTAATAATGCCCAATTAAGATGTGTGGTGTCTACCAGTTTAAACTATTGTAAAAGGCATAAGATACATTCATAATGTATCAGTACTATAGCAGAAAGTCTGATGACTATATACTGCATCTGAAATCAAAGGTTGTTGTAGACCTGTTGTTAAGAGGTAAGTATAGAAAAGCTTCCATTTGTGAGCTTCAGAATAGATGTGATTAGATGCTATAACACACAATGCTGTTCTTGCCTGATCCAGCAGAGCACTTATCTTAAATTACATCATGGAAGCAACTGTTTTTTCCCTGTTGTATCTGGAACTGAGAAACAAAAAATATCATTTTATGAAATCTATGTAATATCTTGTAAAACACATCTAAGCCTCCAGACAACACTACATATTTTGTTGCAAGAAGCCACATGTTGTAGAAAGAATGTTTCTTTGTCACTTGACAAAAATAGGATTTCCATCCACTTTATCTACTACACCATAATTCTATGATGTAATATGCTTGTGCCAAAATCTATTTTTCTAGAATTATTAAAATGAGCAAACGGAAGGAATGTTCAGAAACAATACCAAAAATCAGAATACAATGGTACTTTGGTACTCAACTGCTCTGAAACTTATCAAACTTGGTACTCAACACATTTTGATGCAATTTTTTTGTCCTGGTACTCATCATTTATTTGGTATTCAATGCACAAGCTAGAACTTGTCAGTGTCAGCTGCCTTATGACTCACTACATTATTCCTAATGAGAAAAATTTGTTAGGTACTAATCGTTTTTTATACTCATTGTGTCTCCTGGAACCAATTAATGATGAGTACTGAGATACCATTCTAACAGAGTTGGAAGGGACCTTGGAAGTCTTCTAGTCCAATCCCTGGCTCAAGCAGGAGACCTATACTATTGTGGCCAAATGGCTATCCAATTTCTTATTAAAAACCTCCTGTGATCACACCAGGATCCCTTTTCAAAGAAATGATATTCCCATGTGGTTTTCTTCTGCTTCCTTAAACACTTAAGACAGAATTCAGAGGAGATATCTTGAATATTTCTCATTCTAATTAAATTTATTTATTTATAAAATGCATTGGCCACCCATCTTACCATAGGGTAATGCTGGGCAGTTTACAGTTACATCTTAGTTAAAACAAAAATATTAAAATCAAACCTTAAAACCAAAGACACATGGGGAAGGCGGGGGCAGAGTGGGAGGAGATGGATCTGTTATTACTCAATCACTCCATTGCGCTGATCCCCCACTGGGGCCCCAAGCCGACTGGCACAGCCACAACTTTAGGCCTTTAGAAAAAGATAGGAGGGTTGGGGCTAACCTCACATCGGGGGTGGTGGTGGTGCAAGATGTTCCAGAGAGCAGGAGCAATAGTAGGTAAGGCCATACTCCTGGACCCCACCAGACGGAACACTGGGGCTGACGGAACCTGCAGCATGTCTCCTCTACCAGCATGAGTGGTTTGGGTCAATCCCAGTGGGGTGAGATGGTCCTCTAGTAACCCATGCCATAAAGGGCTTTAAAGGTGATCACCATCACCTTGAATTGCACCCAGAACTAGTGAATCTCACGCAGCAGTAGTGTCACAGGGGCCATTCTTGGGGGCCCCCAAAACTGTTTACAGCTGGTGCAAGCTGATGTTGCACTCTGCACCAGCTATAGCTTTCAAATGGTCTTCGAGGGTAGCCCCATGTAGAGCGCATTACAATATTCCGGTCATGAGCTGACTAGAGAATTAATGACTGAGCACAGGGAATCCTGATCCAGGAAAGGTCACAACTGGTGCACAACACGAAGTTGTTCAAAGGGTCTCCTAGCTGCAACTGCCACCTGTTCCTCGAACAGGAGTCACGAGTCCAGGAGAACCCCCAAAGGGCGGACCAGGTCTTTCTGGGGCAGTGCCACCCCTTCCAGAGTCAACGATGACAAAGTCCCAGATCCTGGAGCCCCGCATACCCAAAGCCATTCGGTCTTACCAGGGTTCAGTCGAAGCCTGTTGTCTCCCATCCAGGCCCTCACAGCCTCCAGGCACTGTGAAAGGATGGCCAAGGCATCACTTTGGTCACCAAGATTGGAAATATAGAGTTTGGTGTCATCAGCATACAATATATATCTCAATCCATGGTGATGGATGATCTCCTCCAGCGGTTTCATATAGATGCTGAAAAGGAGTGGAGAAAGTACCGAGTCCTGCGGTCCATCACAGAATAGCAGTCGAGGGCTGGACTCTCACTCCCTTTCAATACCAATTGGGACCTGCCACAGAAAAAGGAGCCAAACCTGTGATGACCCACAGCATGGCACAGAGGCAACAGTCAGCTGACAGTTCAAATTGCCCCTTTATTGCTCCTTAAGTGTCTCCTTAAGTGTCTCCTTAAGTGACAGTGTCTCCTTAAGTCTCAGTCCCCAGGTGTGCCTTGTGAAGAGGGGCGGGGTGCTCTCCTCCCAAGTCGTCGAGTCATTCTGCGCTGTTCTTGCCTTCTCTCCACTCTCCGTGCTCGAGGATCAGGAGGGGGTGTCCTTGCTCATCGCCTGAGCTCTGTCTCTCATGTTCACTGCTTAGCCTCTCTTGGTCATTCTGCCCCCCCTTCCTCCCTGCCTAAAGCCATCCCAATCCTGAAAGGCCCTGGCCTGACTCGGCATGTTCCTCCCCACATTCCTTCAAAGCCAACGAAGCCGTCCCCTCAATCTCCATCAGCTCCAGTTCCGGCTCATCTTTCTCCACAGATTCAGGCTCCAACTGGGGCATGACAAAACCAGTACAGAACTGTACCACCCATCCCCATCCCCTGCAGCTGGCCCAAAAGGATACCATGGTCAATGGTATCGAAAGCTGCTGAGAGGTCAAGGAAAGTGAGAATGGTTGCATTACCCCCATCTCGTTCTTGCCAGAGATTATTGATAAGTGCAACCAATAACATTTCCTTCCCATAACCAGGCCTGAATCCTGATTGAAAGGAGTCCAGATACTCTGTTTCATCCAATACCCTCTATAACTGCCAAGCCACCACCTTTTCTACAACCTTCCCTAAGAATGGGAGGTTGAAAACTGGATGAAAATTGTCCAGGCAGGTGGGATCCAGTGAAAGTTTTTTTAAGGAACAAGGGCTTGCTTAAAAGCATCTGGAAATGTTCCCTCCTCTAATGATGTATTGATCACTGACTGGACCCACCTGCTAGTCACCATCCTGGAGGCTTTCACCATCCAAGAGGGACACGGATTTAGCTGACAGGTGATAGCACTGACAGAATCAAGAGCCCTGTCCACTTCATCAGGGCCAACTGGATCAAATCCAGATAACAGGGCAAGACTTCTCCCTGGGCATCTCACACAGACTATCTCCATGCATGGGGTCCAACTGGGAATGAATCCGAGCAAATTTGTACATCAGGTGCTGAACAAACTCTTCTGTCCAGCCCTGCAAAAGATCACCCGAGCCCCCCAATCTCAGATGGAACAGATGACCCAAAACAGAGCCTCTGGTCAGCACTCTGAGGACACAATAAGAGCAGAGAAATACTTAGAAGACTTAGAATAACTTTATTATGACTTTGAATGTACATTAATCGGCATACATTAAAATGAAATTTGGTTGCATACAGCTCTCAAAGGGTCACCACCTCCAATATACACTACATCAATACATACAATTAAAATACTGTTGTTTTGCCACTCTTACCACCACGAGGTAGGCCTTAAATAGCAATTCTAAGTCGTGTCTGGTCGGAGTCTTCCCAGCGGCAGAATTAGATATAGGGTCTGAAAATGTGCTATGGGTAGTTAGTATCACACATGAACATATCCAGTTTAGCATAAGATATGCTATAAGAGAAGAGAACATGTGGATGAGATGGTCATTAAGCAAATCATTTTAGAATACAAGTATAATTACATCAGAAGCCAGATTAAAGATATGAACTCCAGTATAAGGTTTCTTATTATGCAATATTAGATTCAGGTGGGATGAGAACAGGGCATTACACTAACCTTCTTAACCCAGGTACAGACAGGAGAATAGAAGAGGAAGATGAGTAAGAGTTTAGGAATCATAGAGGGACTTGTAATAATGATATCGCAGATCTAGAAATCCACTATCTCCAGTTTTATTTCTTGGGATGTTGTGAATTCAGCTTAAGATTAAAAACTTCCCAAAACACTGTTCCCACGTGAACACCATTGGCATTGATGAATTCACCATCAGTCAATTAGAAAAGCTGGCTTTACTGGGAACAGCTTCCATCCTGCAATGATATCTGTAACACCATCAAACATCCACATCTGCCTATCCCAGGTCTTTGGTAAGGACTCAATAGGTAGACAAAAATGTCAAACCCAGTCTGAACATCAGGCTGACTGTGTGATGATTAACAACAACAACAACAACAATCAAGTCAAGGAAGCTACTTCAACAAAATACATAAAGTGAGTCCAGAAAATCTTGAGATCTAAGCTGAGAGGGGGAAATATCATAAAGACAATTAACACCTGGGCAGTGCCTGTAATACAATACTCAGCTGGAATAATTGATTGGATTCAGCTAGAACTTGGTAACTTGGATCGAAAAACAAAAAAAAACTAATGACAATGCATCATGCTCTACACACCACAGGTGTCAAACTCAATCGCATCACATGATGTATCGCGACATATTGCGATGGTTTTTGTCAGAACCAGGGTGGGTTTGGCCAGCACGTGATGCATCTGGCCCACGGGCCACCAGTTTGACACCCTTGCTCTACACTCAAAAAGTGATATTGATTGATTGCACTTGCTTAAATCTCAGGGAAGCAGAGGACTCTTAGAGGTGAAACAAACTGTGGAAGAGGAAAAACACAGCTTAAATGACTACATAAAGAAAGCAAAAGAGCCTGTGCTGAAGGAGGTGAAAAAGGGAAACCTCTTGAAAACAACAAGATTGAAAGCAGAATATCAAAAAGAAACAATTGAGCATCAAGTTTCTAACTGGAAAAGAAAACCTATGCACATACCTGAAGGACATTGACGGAAAGGTAGATACAAAGCTAACATGGAGATGGTTGAGATCAGGGGTGCTGAAAAAAGAAACTGAAGGCTTCCTTTTGTTTGCTGAAGAACAAGCCTTGCAGACTAATTTCATGAAAGCAAAAATTCAACATGTCAGTAACAAGAGTAAATGTTGCTTATGCAATGACAAAGATGAAACAGTGGATCACCTTACCAGTGGCTGCAGCAAAATTTCACAGACTGATTATCTACAACGTCATGATCGAGTTGCCAAAATTATACATTGAAAGCTTTGCCAGAAGTTTGGGTTTGAATACAGCAAAAATTACTGGGAACACCAAGTTGACAAAATTCCTGAAAACGAACAGGTCAAGATCTTGTGGAACTTTCAAATCCAAACAGTCCGACATCTGACCCACAACACACCTGACATCACTATTGTGGAAAGGAAAAGACTGATTCATTGATATCGCAATACCAGGTGATGCATAAATTGAGGAGAAACAGCTAGAAAAAATAACGAAATATCGCGATCTGCAAATTGAAGTTGAGCGATTGTGGAGGAAGAAATCAATGATTGTACCAATAGTAATAGGAGCCCTTGGAGGAGTACCCAAAGGGCTGCCTAGATACATGGAAATTTTGAACTTATCAGACCTGAATATTCTGACTTTGCACAAAAAACCACCTTACTCAGAACTGCCTATATACTCAGACATTATCTTAAAAGCTCTTAGGTTCTTGGTTAGGACTTGAACTGTTAAGTTTTTACCACTCCCAGGCTGTGAACCGAATTGAAGATTAAATCATTTATTATTGTTGTTGTTGTTGTTGTCTGATTAAAGCACTTCTGTTTCAGGATTCAGATCCAGTTTTTAAGCAGCTCCAGATTTATTTTGCAGCATATATTTCTACAACATTTACTTTTTTTGTTTGTTTGTTTTCCCCCCTTATAAAGAAGCTATAGCTCATCATTACAGACAGCTCTTGCCTTATCCTTCCTCCTCAGGAACCAGTGAAAGGTAGCAAAGCAATTTCAGTTTGTTCAGCACCAAGAGTGGGTGTGCAATGTACCAAGTGGCTGGTTCCTTTTCTTCTCCTTTCCTGTTCTCCTGGAATGCAAGTAAGAGAATTATTGTTGCTAAAGAACTTGTGGAAGTTCAGTGATGGGTGCAGTGATTTTCCCTCCTCGTTCTCAATATAGAATAGGAGTGGTCAGTTAATAACCACAATTAGGACTGGCATCTTGGTTGTTTAGCGAAGCAGTAGGTAACCACATCTGTGCTTATGATCTCACTTCTGCTTTCCTTTGCTTTACAGACCTGCAAAAGTTGTAAATGTGGATTGGTCATAAAGTTACATTTTCTTGGACATCATAACTGTGGATAGTCATTAAAGAAATCAATCACTAAATGAGGACTACCTGTTCTTCAAGCTGGCAGGATAAGCATAGATTGCCTTCAAATTTTCACTTCCACAAGTGTCTGCTTGCTGTACTCCCCCTGATATAATTATTGTCATCCTGTCTAGCAACTGACCTAAGCATCTCTTCTGGTGCTGGCCATGGCTCCCGGCATGGGGAGTACAAAAATGAAGAGACTGTTGGTGTGCTGCCCCCACATCTATCACTATATTATTGTTACCTTTTTGTAATATGAAGGAAGAAAATACAACCTAATCAGCCACTGTTAGGGAAATGGAATGCTGCTGCTTTGAAGAGCTACTATGGCTGATTGCTCCACAGGAAGTGAAACAATTCATATGTAGAATTAGTTAGTTTATCAAAATTGTCAGGAGTCCCAATCTGTCTTATGGCCATGCAAGAGAGGAATTAAATCCCTACATAAATCATAGATAATTTAAAAATGATGAGAAAAATGGGCATATATTGGCCAAGGGTCAAATCCACAACCAGCAAATGATGGTTGCAGCATGCAAAAGATGGTCCTTGCACTTCTTAAAACTGTCTTCTAGAAGACAGTCTAGCCAATTTCCTAAATTTTCTAGAATAAGAGTGAGGTTTGACAGTACAGTAGAATGCAATAAGCCTCAGCTTTGGGTAAAATTATCATTCATCATTTTGACTGAACTACTTATTGCTCCTGTTCATGTCATCAGGCTCTAAGTCTTCTTACATTTTGACTGGCTTATCTTGTACTCATGTCAACTAATTCCAAGTTCTGCAAACTGGCCTATGTGGTTATTGTCACCAGTTTAACAGATTTGTTTATCTTCTGCTGATGACTCCCTGGCTTCCAAACTGTAAAGGTTTTTCTCTGTGGCTTGTCTTGGTTAATATTTTTCTGTAAATATTCATACCTGTGCTTTCCCTTGTTCACAAGGCCTAGAATCCTGCTACTAGTTTTGACTCTGAATAACAAACTACCGTAGCACTTTAACTACTTCTTACTTACATCATAGTGACCAAACAAAATAACTCTTACATAGCTTCTAGTTAAGTGTGGAGGATACTGCAATAGAAATTTGGAAAAATGTAAAGCAAGGGTGAGAAGAACAGGATATTATTTGTCTGCTGCAAAAGACTGTTTTTCTTGTTTCTAGAAACAAGCACATATTTTGCTTACCTATATTATGAAGGTCATTATAGCTCTGCCCTATAACACCCTGGAAATAAAGGAGAAAAGATCTTTGCACAAGTATTACAGAACCATCAACTTGCCTTTCATTGTTTGAGCCTGTTGCATACCCTGATGTGCTTATCCTTTTTATTTTATGTTTGCTTTTCAGAATTAAAATTTAATTACAATAATCTGTGGAAATTTTCAAGGAATCTATTGGCTTCACTGTAATCATCAAACCATTTCCTAATTTGGAATTTTTTCCTCTTTTTTTCTCTATCCAATAAATGAAGTAAAATGACTTGGTGGAAGGTGGGAAAGATATAAAACAACCTATTGTTGCTATTTTTTAAAAAAAACCTATGTTCAAAGAAACAAATTATATATAACCTTAAAAGGTCAAGAACAAGTTGTATAAAATCACATTTTAGTTTAACTTCTTTAGAATACTTTTTTGATTCTCAGATGACTTTTGGTAACTTGCAGTATAGAAAGGATCTCTAAACTGCTAATCCTTATCTTCCATGGCAATAAATATCCTTATTTCACACTAACAGCTACAGAACTTCCTTAGGCTAAGACACTACACTTATTCTTTTACTTAGACCTCCTAAATCCTTTGCTCTCTAAAGAACCATTCTTTGAGTAACAGTCTTAATAGTTATTATCATGGAGGTCTTATCTAAAGCTTTTATTTTTCAGGCCATTGCTTTCTGAGCATACTGGAATGTGTGAGAGAAGAACAATTTGGCAGCAAGAAAACAAAAATCTAGTGGGAGCACTTCAGCCTGGTCTCCACTAATGCAATGTTTTAATTGTTCATATCTTGTTTATGTCTGCACAACGGCTAGAAAAAGGAGGAAGGTTCATTTGCTCCACTTTGTTTTCATTTCTTTGAAACTAATTCTACTTAAAAGAAGAACCTTTTTTGTTCTTCTCCCTATTCTCGCCTGTCACCCAGAGCTTTGAAGCCCTGATTTCTTCAGTTATCTTGGTAACTAAAGGCCTCTATCTGGTGTCTACAGTAAACAAGGTTGACAAAGATACTTTGAGATAGAATAATGAAACTGAATTTAAAAATGGGGAAATAAAGTAATTGTACAGACGATGAGAAAAATGTTGAAGAGCTGACTTCATTCATCACATGAGAGAAAGACTTAATGAAGAAAATAATAATTGACCAATGTTGGGAAAGAAATCCTCCATTCTGTGAGGATTGTTTGTTGTGCTTGTTGTGCTGGAACCAAAGCTAATGATTTTGAGTATTTATAATTACATAATTTGAAGTATGTGTGTAGTTCCAAGGCAAAGGGAACAAAGTGGCTTTTAAAAAACCCCAAATATAATGGTCACAGTAATGTTTTTTCCTGTACAGACATACCTTTCTTATTGATGATGTTGATAGTGATAGTAATTTTAGTAATAACCTGTCAAAAATATCACAGACATACACATACACATTTACACACATACGCACCCGTCTTAGGGATCTGCAGATTTTCTGTGATTTCAATATACTTTCAATTAAAAGCATACATCTACATCCACACCCATATATTCATCACCACAATTACCCAAGCAGTTGTTGGATCACTTAGGCTTTTCCTGACACAGATTAAATGGCTTTTCAGACAATGAAGCCAAGAATTTCCTCTTCCTTCCCTTTGTGCTATACACCCTCTACTCAACCTCCCTGCCAGGATTTTGCAAGATATTTCATCTCACCTTAATCATCAGGGGATAGAGCAATTTGTAAATGTTGGTCAAAATGATTTCACCACAGGGGAAAAGAGGGGATACTCACCTCTGCAGAAAAGCAAAGCCAGCATGGAATTCAGGAGACAAAGTCGGGGAGCGCAGGACATTCTCATCACTATCCAGCAAAATAAAAATTTAAAAATCAGCATTTTTGTCATCCTTATCCTATGAATATCTAATGCCCCTATTGCCCTTATATTATGTTTGGACATTTGGCAATGCTCCAACGAATGGGAGAGAATTTTATGTTCTTCAATTCAGGTCTAATGAAATCAGATTTTTACATGTGAAAGAGTTGTCATATATTTGCTATTCCTCTGAATGAAATAAATAACAAACAATACAGATATAGTTTGCCAAAGAAGTACTGTCTTATTCCTAATTCCTTATGTGTACTGACTGGAATAAAGTATACATATTCAGAAATAGACAAATTCTTTACTGGGACCATTTCTAGTTTCCATACCTAAAAAGCAATTGAAAAACAATCCATGATCACCTTCAAACTTGCCAACATCAAAACAAAGAACAAAAATCATGATTCTCACTATAAAGAGAACAAATTTGGTCTAGTGATTAAGGCACCAGTCTAGAAAGCAGGAGGCTGTGAGTTCAAGTCTGGCCTTAGTCATGAAAACAAGCTGTGAAACTTTTGGAAATCTTCCTCCTATTTTCCGCACAAAACAACCCTATGAGGTAGATTGGACTGGGAGAGAATCACTGGCCCAAAGTCAACCAGCTGGTTTTCTTGGCTAAGGTGGGACTTAAATTCAGTCTCCTGTTTTCTAGCCTGATGTTATTTGTAAAAATAGCTCTTTATAAAATAGCTTTATAAAAAATAATAAAGGCAGGATACAATGGAATAATATAAAAAGATCCAGTCACTGCTATGCCATTCACAAAGAAAACAAAGTATCTTACTTGAACTTATTTATCCCCTTTCCCATCTATGTTTCATTATGTGTGTATTTGTCTGATTAAATACTGAAGAATTCCAGGAAAGCTGAAAAGACATCAAACCACCTGATAAGGTCTGAAGAAAGTAAGAGGCAAGATGACATGGGAGTTCCTGTCAACCAGTTGGCAGTCTGTCCACGAGTTCCACAAATCTGCTGAAAAAAAGATGGGCTTCACTATAGTTTCAAAAACAAGCCAGTTCATCCAGCTCAGCCAGCATTATAGAATCCCAAAGCTCCAGCACTCCTTTTGAGCTGGGACTGAGTTGTCACATAGAGGTTGTTTTGTTTTTGTCTTCTTTTTTACATGTTCCAGGGTGAACCAAACACTTTAGTGTCAGTTCCAAACAGAGCTGTAGAGATCATTCATGGGCTTCATGGACAGTACACATTTATAAGCCCAAGTACATATAGCTTGAAGTGTACCTCCAGGAACTCAAGATGGCACTTGGGCAGGGGTGGGTTCTAACTTACCTCGCTGCCGGTTCGCTTTCTCCCGCGCCGCGTGGCCACGCCTCATGGCACACGCGCACTTTGCACGCAGTGCAAAAAAATAAAAAAAATCCCCCCCCCCAAAAAAAGCCAAAAACAAGATGGTGATGCATGCACAGTGCTGGAAACTCAGCTTCTGTGCATGCGCAGAAGAAAAAAAACCCAGAAGACAAAGCCCCCCCAAAAAATCCCCCCCCCAAAATTCCCAAAAAAATCCATAAAAATATGGCGGCATCCACGGACGGGCACCAACCGAACCGGATCTGTGACATCATCGTGATGTCACCAGCAGGTCACTACTGGTTCGGACAAACCGGTCTGAACCGGGAGGAACCCACCTCTGTACTTGGGCCTATATTTAATTTTAAGAATTCACACTTCTACTTGTGTGGTTGCCATCTTCTCCTCTCCCATTGTGCACACATCCCAATTCTGTTCTCAGCATATGAGGAGTAGGAGAATGGAATACACAGGAGAGTGGATTATATGGACAATTATACCATTTAATTTCCTATGATTTCCCAACAGTGGGGGGGGGGGGAATTGCAATCCCCATGTAACCCAAACCATAGATTGGGTTGTATTGTATTGACTAAATCAGAACTGGCTTAAATTGATCATTTATTTGCTTTTTATTCCACAGGAATGTCTACAATAGTTTACTTGAAAACTATTTTTGTTGGCTATTTAAAATGCTGAGGCTTTGTTCTCTAGCTCTAAAAGCAAAAACTTCCTGAAAATGATTCAGTAGCTTAATTCTCAGATATGTTAAATCAATCATGAGAAAGACATATCTTCGATGTCACTAGAATAAGACTAGTTCTATTAATAAGCATAAGAAGGATTGACTATATGATTCCTTGCATTCCCATTAAAACTATAGATATCCAACCATTCAAATTTCCTTAACTGCTTTCTAGACAAATTTCAAAATGAAGAATTCTAAATCAAAGAAAATTGTAGTTTCTACATTCAAAGTGTTTCAAAACAGTTTTTCAACTGGAATTTGCTGGATCTGAGATTTTGTTTATCTAAAACAAATAAAAACTGCTGTTGTTTTATGAAAAATAGGTATGACAGAGTAACAGAGTTGGAAGGGACCTTGGATGTCTTCTAATCCAACCTCTAGTCCATTCTAGACAAATGGCTGTCCTTAAAAACTTCCAGTGATGGAGCACCCATAACTTCAGGAGGCAAGCCCGAAGTTAAACTGATTACAGTTACAGTTCTTGAAACTGTTCATCATATGTTTTAACCTACAACCCCTTTGTTGCTCAGTTGCTTTTCCTATACTCTTTCTAAAGTCTCAACATTTTTTGTATGGAAAACTGGACACAGTATTCCAAGTTCGGTCTTACCAAGGCATTATAAAGTAGTTTTAACACTCCATGTAATGTGGGATAGACAGCATCACTACCAGATGGATTTGTATCTGTCTGACAAACCACATTCAATATGTAGTCCTTAATGGAACTACTGTACATCTACATGGAGGGAAGTAAGTAGTAGGCAGGGGTGGGTTCTAACTTACCTCGCTGCCGGTTTGCTTCCTCCCGTGCCGCGTGGGCGCGCCTCGTGGGTGCACATGCGCAGTAAAAAAAAATTTAAAATTTTTTTTTAAAAAAGAAACGGCAAAAACAAGATGGTGACACATGCGCAGTGCCGGAAAAAATAATTTTTTTTTCAAAAAAAATTAAAAAAAATTCAAAAAAAAGATGGCGGCACCCACGGACCGGCACCGACCGAACTGGATCGGTGACATCATCATGATGTCACCAGCGGGTCGCTACGGGTTCAGGAAAACTGGTCCAAACCGGGAGGAACCCACCTCTGGTAGTACGGTATCAGAAGGTTCTGTTTTAGGCCCAGTACTCTTCCACATCTTCATAAATGATTTAAACAAGGAAATAGAAGGGGAACTCATCAGATTTGCAGACAATACCAAGCTGGCAGGAATAGCCAAACATCCCAGAAGATAGGCTCAAGATCCAGATGGATCTCGACAGACTTTAACACTGGGCCCTTTCTAACAAAATGAAATTCAATGTAGAGAAAGTAAGATTTATCATTTAGGCAAGAAAAATCAAATGTACAGGTACAGATTAGATGAAACTTGGCTCAATAACAATAACTGTGAGACGGGCCTTAGAGTCCTACTAGATAACCACTTAAATATGAGCCAGCAGTGTGCTGCAGCTGCCAAAAAAGCCAATGCAATCCTAGACTGCATTAACAGAGAAATAGAATCAAGATTACATGAAGTGTTTGTACTGCTTTATAAGGCCTTGCTAAGACCTACACTTGGAATACTGTATCCAGTTTTGGTCACTCCAATATAAAAAAAATATGTTGAGACTCTAGAAAGTGTGCAGACAAGAGCAACAAAAATGATTAAGGTGCTGGTGGCTAAAACATGAAGAAAGGTTGCAGGAATTGGGTATGTCTAGTCTACTGAAAAGGACTAGGGGCATCATGATAGCAGTGTTCTAATATCTGAGGAGTTGCCAGAAAGAAAAGGTCAATCTATTTTCTAAAGCACCAGAGGTAAGACGAGAAACAATTGATGGAAACTAATCAAGAAAAGAAGCAACCTAGATCTAAGGAGAAATTTCCTGACAGTGGGAACAATAAACTAGTGGAATGGGTTGCCTTCAGAAGTTGTGGGTGCTCCATCACAGGGAGCTTTTAAAAAGAGACTGGACAGCCATTGTCTGAAATAGTATAGGGTATCCTGTTTGAGCACAGAGTTGGACTAGAAGACCTCCAAGGTCCCTTCCAACTCTGTTATTCTGATCTTGATTCTATCCCTCTGTTAATGCAAACTAGGACTACATTGACTTTTTTGGCAGCTGCAGCACACTGCTGATTCATATTTAAGTGGTTGTCCACTAGAACTCCTAGATCCCTTTCACAGTTACTGCTGTTGAGTCAGAATAACAGAAAGGAACTTGGAGTCTTCCAGTACACTCCCCTGATCAAGCAGATCTTATTCCATTTCAGACAAATACCTGTCTAATTTATTGTTAAAAGCTCCAGTGATGGTGCATCCTCAACTTCTGGAGACAAGGTATTCAACTGGATAATTGTTCTATCAGGAAATTTTTCCTTAGTTCTAGGATGGCTCTCTCCTTGATTAGTTTCCATCCATTGCTTCTTATCTTGCCTTCTGGTGCTTTGGAGAATTGACCCTTTTTTCTTTGTGGCAGCCCCTCAAATATTGGAACACTGCTATTATGTCACTCCTAGTCCTTCTTTTCACTAGACTAAATTTACCCAATTCCTGCAACTGTTCTTATGTTTTAGTCTCCAGCCCCCTAATCATCTTTGTTGCTGTTCTCTGCACTTTTTCTGGAGTATCAACATCTTTTTTTTATAATGTAGCGACCAAAACTGAATGCAGTATTCCAAATGTGGTCTTACATTACAAAGTGATACTAACACTTCATGTGATCTTGTTTCTATTCATGTGTTATTGCAATCTAGGATTTCACTGGGTTTTTTGGTAGCTGCAGCACACTGCTGGCTCATATTTAGGTGGTTGTCCGCTAGAACTCCTAGATCCCTCTCACAGTTACTGCTACTGAGCCAGGTTCCACCTATTCTATACCTGTGCATTTGGTTTTTCTTACCTAAGTGCAAAACCTTACTTTTCTCACACTTAAATTTCATTTTGTTAGATACGGCCCAGCCTTCATGGTACTTCTGGATCTTGAACCTATCTTGTAATAGAATAAATTGGTAATAGGATACAAATTGTCTTTAGTAAATGGTTCTTCTTTAACTCATTAAAAGTAAAACTGTGCAATATTTTAAGAGGGAAATGAGGGGTTGCTAACTCTGTGAACCGCTTAGAGAGGGCTGTAAAGCACTGTAAAGTGGTATATAAGTCTAAGTGCTATTGCTATTGCTAATGTATCTGGAAAGCATATCTCCTAATTTAAAGTAAAACCTTGTGAATGTTGCAGCTGTGAAGCCTGTGCTGAGAAATAGCCCCACTGAATGTGCTCAGTGGCTCTCTAAATGATTCTGTGTTGTGAGATGTAGCGTTGTTATGGAGGAGTTCTGAAGTAGTGCAACATCATTCCTAAA
Source organism: Thermophis baileyi (assembly GCA_003457575.1). Classification (NCBI taxonomy): domain Eukaryota; kingdom Metazoa; phylum Chordata; class Lepidosauria; order Squamata; family Dipsadidae; genus Thermophis; species Thermophis baileyi. The sequence continues at coordinate 45,210 of QLTV01000570.1, forward strand.
TTAGTCTTCAGCCAGTTACATTTTTTGGAAACCATACTACTAAAACATAAGTGGATGTTTATTTTGTCCCTTTCGGGGGGGGGGACCCCTTAAAACCGCTATACGGTTTTACAGTATAAGCATACCTTCCCTTTCTGTTCCACTCTGAAAAGTATCTTACCTCTCTCTCCATTAGCCATCTATAGTTCTTGCAATTATTCTATTAAGTTTGATTATTCTATCTAATTACCAGCTATTATTGGTAACTTGTAATAAGTATATAAAAAGGATTATAAATTTTTGTATTTTAAGATTTTAAAACATAGTAGCTTTTTTCTAATACAAAGGAAGAGTCTGTGCTGCCCTGAAAAGGTAACCAAAGAGAGAGCTGAGCAATTCTGAGGGGGCCAGTAAGAGAGTTTTCGTATGACCTGAGGTGTTTTGGAAAATGTGTTCCTTTTTCAAGGATACTGTGAAAACAGATACAATACCAAAAAAGGGCACTAGAATGTCAAACTCTGAACTGATTAAACTCGTGACATGGAGAATAATATAATTGCCATAATGGGCAAAAGAATAATTATTGACAAAAATATGAACATTCTTTAAATATGAGCATTCTTTAAACATGCAGCATATGTTTTACTTCTACTGTGAATGAAAATAAAAGCAAAAAAGATTCCCAATATAGATAAAATAAGGGACAGAATTGTTTCATATTCTGGAATGTCTGGGAATTGGTATGCTTTGGAAAAATTGACTGAAATTATAGTACAGAAAAGTCTTGTGGGCTGTTTTTTTTTTTTTTTTTTTTTATTGATTAAATATATTTATAATATTTAAAATTATTGTATTTTAACTTTCATTTCTTTATA
>QLTV01000570.1:46500-84065 GCA_003457575.1 Thermophis baileyi
TCTGTGTGTGTGTGTGTGTGTGTGTGTGTGTGTGTGTGTGTTATATATATAGTTTATAAGTTTATACACACACACACACACACACACACACACACACACACACACTTATACATACCTACACATAATTTATAAACTTATAAATTTATAAACTATAAACCTTTGGCCAAGGCCTCTCTAAACACTGTAAAAAAGCAACAGCTGGAGTCGAAGGAATAATACTAAATATACTACAACAGATATATCATACAGAATTACAATGCAATTATAATTAATATAATTTAAATGAAACAGTTAACATTATTTTAAATAAAAATCCAATATTGGGACAAAAGTTGTAGAATATGAGAAATAATCTGCTAATCTGCTTCTTCTGTTATGTCCCCTTGATATTGCCTTCAGCTTGTTGCCTAACAGAGAATTAGGGTGTCAAAACTTAGGTTGTCCTTTCTGCTTTTAAACAGTATTTTTTCCTTTTAATCCACACAATCTCTATGACGCTGCCATCATTGGTCAATATTCCTGCAGATACCGTATTGAAGTTCAGAGCAGGGAGGGAAACACAGACAGAGAGAGCAACCAATAGCTTTACTTAAGCAGACTTGCAAACAATAATACAGGGCACTACCATTCATCAACAAACTAGAAGGGAGGCAATTGATATAAGATAGCAGATACCAATAGGGACAATCTAATTGATTGTCTGATTATGTGCCATCAAGTACTGGTCGACTACATAGACCACACAAATTTTCTCAGTGACAATCTATCCCTAATGTGGAATTTCAGGTCTTCCCATGGTGTACCTTTTGCTGCTGTAACTATCCAGTCTATCCACCTTGCTGCTGGTTGTCCTCCACTTCTCTTTATTCCTCCCTAGCATTGGAGACTTCTCCAGAGAGCTAGGTCTTCTATTTTGCTTCTCCAAAGCCCAACATTTGCTTCCAAATTCCATATAATTTGCAGAGTTTTGATCTTTGTTGATATAGACATATCACAACATTTGAATACCTTTTCCAAAGACTACATGGCTGCTGTATCAAGCACTAAGTCTGTGGCATGTATTTTAACTACTTTTCTTAACTATTATGTTTTTTACTATTAACTATCAGCCATAATAGTTAAGAAACAAGTAAGATAGTGAAGGTATTCACCATTATACTATGTTAATTGTCATCTCTAAGGCTGGTTGTTTTCATTAGTTCAGTCTTCTTTAACTTTGGTTCCATTTTTTTTTTGTCTTTTATTATTAGACTCTTGACTTTTATTACTAGAACTTGCAAATCATTTTCATTTTGGCCACTAGAGTAATATCATCAACACAGCATCCTTATTTATGCTGGTATAATATTCTGATGATTTAAGGATGAGTGGAGTGCACATTAACGACAGGGTGAAAACTTCCTTAGTCAACTTCCATCTAATTCTGAGTGTGCATCTCTAATATTCTGCAGTAATGGGTAATGCATTAATATGTGTGATCTCTCTGATTTTACAAATTATGTTAAGCCATAATGTGAATTTTGTATTTATTTATTGGAAGCCATGCCATGGTTACCATCCATAAAACCAAGATGAAATAAGAAAAGTAGATAATATAATTATAATTAATTATTTAGATAATTAATAAATAAATAAATAAATAAATAAATAAATAAATAAATAAATAAATAGGCGCGGTGGCTCAGTGGCTAAGACGCTGAGCTTGTCGATCGAAAGGTCGGCAGTTAAGCGGTTCGAATCCCTAGTGCCGCGTAATGGGGTGAGCTCCCATTACTTGTCCCAGCTTCTGCCAACCTAGCAGTTCGAAAGCACGTAAAAAATGCAAGTAGAAAAATAGGGACCACCTTTGGTGGGAAAGTAACAGCGTTTCGTGCGCCTTTGGCATTTAGTCATGCCGGCCACATGACCACGGAGACGTCTTCGGACAGCACTGGCTCTTCAGCTTTGAAACGGAGATGAGCACCACCCCCTAGAATCGGGAACGACTAGCACATATGTGCGAGGGGAACCTTTACCTTTTATTTAGATAAATTAATATTAAAATTATATTCATTTATAAACATAATTTATAAATGGCACATAATCAATCAATCAATACTAAATTTAAAACATACAATGATAAATGTGATGTTGACAAGACCAGCACTATAGACCTAAGGCATAACTAAACTGGGAATATCAAGTCTGAAATGTGAAGGGAAAAATTCAGACCTACACCTGGACTGAAAGTTGATAGTGGGGCCTGGTCTCCAGAGAAGTGTGTTTAAAGCTAGGTGCCCCAATAAAGGACATTCTCATGGTCTCAGATGCTGAGAGAGCCCCTCTGCAGATTTTAATATTAAATCTGTTTTGGAAGAACTCCCTCTAGCATTTGAGTTTTGGCTTAGTTTGTTGCACAGCCACAGCCATTATAATGTATTCAACAAACAAACGGGTGAAAGAAAACGTAATCCTATGAATGAGCGTACCATATTTGCTGTTTTGCCTTTTTAAAAAACTTTAAATAAACTAGCTAATAAAAACTAATAATCCTGCCAGTTTAAAATTTTATCGGGCTTAGAGTGGATTTGGTTTACCAGTAAAAAAGTTTTCCTTGTAATACACTTAATGATTTACAATAACAATGAATGCAGTTCTTGCATGGTCTTGGTCTGTTTCCTTGACCAGCATGTAAACATTTTTTCTTCTATTTGTTAATAAACTCCACATCAAAAGGGTCTTAATTTGGTGCATAACATATGGTTTGGACTGTAATGCTCAGCATTACTACTCTAGGGTTGAAGAAAGTTTTAAGTCATTTCAATACACGTGATAGGCAAAAATAATAGCGATTTACCTGCTGGGAACACCTTTATGTTTTACCTGTGATCATTCGTACCTCCCTAAAATTAACTGAAGTATAAAGCTACGTGGATTTAACGTACATAGAGTGCGCTGTGCGATCACTCGTAGAGACAGCTGAAAAACTCAACAGTGCAACGTCGTTTGAATTGGAAAGGCGACCTATTACCGCATAGCCACAACGAGTGTCGACTTCCAACGCAGCTTTCCAGATAAGAAACAAAACAAACTTTCTGCGCCAAAAGTGACGCTACTTTACTCCAATTAGTAAGTCTATGGATCTCTGCGACAACGGAGGCGTCGCTTTGCGGAAGAGGGCAGCGTCGGGAAGGAGGAGGAGGAGGAGGGCGAGTACGATGCGGTGTGTGACGCATGCGTGTTCAGGAAGGGGGTTCTGCGTTTTCTGTAGGTCACCTGTGTACGATGTCTAAGGAGTGAGTGTCGAAGAAGGGGTTTAAAGGGAAATGGGAGGGGGTAACGAGGATCATGCCTGTGGAGTGCGCAATTCGGGTGCATTAGTACTTATGACGTCATGCAAAGTCCCTCACTCCGAAGTGGGACGAGGGTCAGAAAAGGGTATATAGACTATCTAAAAATCAGTACATGGGAGGGCGAGAGAGGGAGAGATGTGCTGAGGTATCGCATGACAGCCGCAGGTCTTCGGATGCGGGCGGGGCATGGCAAAAGGTTGCTTTGAGCAGCCTTGGGCATGCTGGCTGGACTTAGTTCTTGCATTTTCCTTGCCTTTCGTCTATTTAAAGCTGAAACGTGGAAATGTCCTCCCCCATTTTGTTCAGCTATTCCCAGAGCTATAAAAAATACCTGTAATAGCCAAATGTAAAGGCCTTTGCCTGATATCTCAGGGATTTGACTGGTTAAATGAGAAAGGATAAAAGATACTGGTTTTGCCTCTTAAGCCAAAAGTTGTAAGTGGCTCCACAACAAATTCTGGGTTTGCTACATGCTCACTGAGGCATTTTTCGCATGTCTGTAGAGACTCAGCATCTTTGCTTCTCCTTCATTGATTTAATGAGGAAGGGAAAGGAACACTTGTGGTCTTAATCACAACACTTGAGAGGAAAGTAACTTGGCTTTCTAGGAGGTTGAGGTAAAGTTGGTGATTTAGTTTATTATATGTTTTGCAGTGCTATGTGTTGTTTACATAATAACACAGAAATACTTTGGTTAAGTAACATATAGGTCAGTCAGTCAATATTTGTGTTATACAAAAGTGAGTGAAGCCTTACTTTATCTGGAAGAAACCTAGCCAAACACTTTGGATAATTTCTTAAAGAAAGCTATAAAGTGAGGGGAGCAAAGGATGCTGGATATATCCCTCCCATGGGGCATGTCCCTAATCATTTGGAGGTGTTAACGCTAAATAAAATGACAACATATGGGCCTCATCATTATCAATGTGTTGTAAAAGCAGATCAATTCAGTCTGGTACTGTAGGCAATGCAAGTAGTCCTCGACTTATCACCACAACTGAGCCCAAAAATTCTTTTACTAAGTAAAATAGTTAAGTGAGTTTTGCCCCATTTTATGACTTTTCTTGCTACAGTTGTTAAGTGAATCACTGCAGTTAAGTTAGTAGCACGGTTGTTAAGTGTAACTGATTTTCCCATTAACTTTGCTTGTCAGAAGTTTGCAAAAGGGGATCACATGACCCCGGGACACTGCAGCCATCATAAATATGAACTAGTTGCCAGCACCTGAATTTTGATCACATGACCATGGGGATGCTGCAATAGTCATAAATATGAAAAAAAAGTTTGTGTCACTTTTTTCAGTGCCTTTGTAACTTTGAAGGGTCACTAAACAAATGGTTGTCTTCTGTATAGCATCTACCTGTACAGCATCTCAAGACTGTTGGATTACATTTTTGAAGGGAAAAAAATAGTAATGTAAAGAAAAGCTTCAAAGTAGCTGCAACTATTGGGGAAGTGATTAAAAGCCAAAGATTATTGAAAATAATAGACAATGACCAAGAATCTTGGAACTCTGTCATAGTTATTTTTCCATTTTATTATGGGAACTCTTAAATAGGCTTGACAAATTTTGAATAAAGTTATAATTTTCCAGTTAATACTGTTCAAATATTTTCAAATCTGTTTGTTTTTCCCCTCTTAGGAAAGTAGAGATTCCAGGCCCACCCACATCAAAATGCATTCTGTATTGGAAAAGGAAGGTCAAGTCAGAATACATGCGTCTTCGGCAACTTAAAAGACTTCAGGCAAACATGGGAGCTAAGGTAAAGATACACTTTACCTTAAGCAGATTTTTTTTTCAGTAGGCTTTACCTCTGCACGTTGGGATGGACAAAGTCTGACTGAAAGAAACATCTGTCTTGCAACTGACTCATCTTCCTGAGAGAAAGTCAGTTGCAAGACAGATGTTTCTTGCATCTGTCTATAGATATATATTCATATATTTATATCATTTATTCATATATGTATGTCAATCTATTCTCTATTCGGCAAATCCAGAGTCTGTATCCATGGAGTTCAGGAAACTCCCTGCAAACTCTATAAACAGCACACTGCCTACCACTTTAGCGACTGCCATTGGTGTCCATATGGAAACTTTTTCTCTCTGATGCTCTCTCTCTTCCCCCACTAGTCTTCTCACTACTGTTGATCTGCTACAAATCCATCCTGCCTCCTGAGAAGTATCCAAACAGTGTCATACACCTCATTTTTTTTTCTTTTGAGGGATTCTACAGGAGAAATATGCAGCAACATCTTCCATCTGTTTCTGAGAGAGAGGGGGGAAACTTTATTTGGGGACACCTGGAATTCCCCTCAACCCTTATGTTTCACCAGACTAGTGGGCAGTGGTGTTTCCAGTACAAAGACAAGGCAAATCCCTCTGGCCTAACAGAGGTGAGCCGCTGTCTGAATATGTATAGATACTTTTTTTGCAATCATCAAAACACTTCAAGATTACATGACCCAATTTTTGGGGGATGGGGGGGTAGCAGTCATGAAAGTGTGGTAAAGTTTAATATGTCTCTATGGTGCCCCAAAGCACAAAAATAATGAGACTACAAAAGTTCAAATCCTGATAATGTGACTGATATGCCTGTTAAAAATATGGGCAGCCTCTGATAGAAAAAGGTTGACTGATTAAAAAGAGAACATTAAAAAACTAAATGTAAAATATCTAGAATATCTATTCCTAGACCAAGCCAAATCCAAAAATGGTAGAGAATTCCTGGAAGCCTGGCACTCAGACAAATCAGCCATCAATAGGCATGTAGAGATAAACAACATCTACATACCATTCAAAAGAGATAATCAAAAAGCCAAAAAGAAAACAAAAAGACCAAAACACCTTCTCACCAGCAATCAACACCCAGATGAACAAAGATTAATACAAAGACCAACTTTAAGTAACTTTAGACCAACAATCAAAAAAGAAGCAATACCCCAGTCAAGGAACTATCAACTCAGACCAACAAGCTAACAGTAAAACACCAAGGAACCACCACCACCACCATTCCCAGCAACACTGACAGGGCAAGCCACTAAAATATAAAATGGGAGCAAACCCCATTCCCTTCTATCACTGATGATATTACCTAGTTTGGTAATGAAATTTCCAAACAACCAAGCTCAGAGTCCACAAAGGACCCCACTGTAAAATATATCTGTGAGGAAAAAATAAAATCCACTTCCTCATATTTATGGGTACAAAATGACTTACCAAGTCAACCTATTCGATGCTATCATGAGAGAGGCAGGAGGTAGACTATTGGCATGATTGTGTATTTGATATGAAAAGGATTGATTTTGATTGTACCAGTGGAGAAATGGTATAATTGCAATCTGCCTACCTATGTGAGATAGTTGATAGCCAGTAATGCAGGTTTAAAAATGATTTCCTTTTGCTGGGTTCCTGTGAATTGGGATCCCTCTTCCGCGATGGCAAAAGGTTGATCTGTTTTTTTTCTCTTTCCTCTATTCCTGTAGAATTTATTTGTGTCTAACTTCACAAAGATTCAGGAAAAGATAAACATCCTAAACGATGACTGGAAGAAGCTTAGAGTTCAGCCTATTCAGTCTATGAAGCTGGTTGGAGGAAACCCTTTTCTGAAACAGGTGTTGCAACATATAATATACTATATTTCCTTTCCTAAGTTCATATTCACACTCCCACACTATAATATCCCTATTTTCCATGTCATTATGAAGTTCCGCTTTTACCCAGAGAGAAAATTTAGATCAGTTATGTAAAGTCATCAGTATGAATAGAAGTTTTTTTTTCAGAATAATAAAAACCATTCAGGATTGTTCAGCAAACAGCAACAGGAAAGGATGACATTCCATGTGCAAAATTAGTACTTTTACTTCCTACCAGTTGCTGCAAGATCCTCTGTAGCAGTCCTTTTGTGCTTTTAATTTCCTGATTCTTGTTATTTTTTTCAGTCCTTCTGTTTCCTAAGCCCTACAGTCGATTGATGTGTGTCCTTTGGGAACAGAAGAGAAATAGGCTCATGGGTTGGGATGGGTCTAATTGATACATATTTTTCCCAGAATTGTAACACGTGGGCATACTTGGAACTTTCTAAGTCATACAAATTAATGCCTCTGATCATGTTGAAAATGACTGTTCGCCAACTGACTGATCATAATCGGTTCTTTCAACTCTACGTTTAGGGATAAGGGCTTGCAAGTTAGAAGGTATGCCAACAAGCAGGCTAAGTCCAGCATTTAATTTGCTATCAGTCATACGATGCTTAACAAAATCCCCAGCCAATAAGTCAAATCGGAGGGGCATGTTTATAAAAGATATGTCTACACAAAATATCCTTAATCTGCTGCTTGAAAGCCTATGAGAAAGATCCACCTGGACCAAGAAGGTAAAAGAAACAAGACAGGATGAGGTGAAGTACCTGCAAATTATGGAGGAACATGGACTAGGGTCTCCTAAAATGGCTGCAACACGTTGCTAGATTTATGTGGGAAGAGATGATCTTTAAGATGTTTTGGTAATAAACCATTCTGATTTTCATTGGTAAGTACCCAGTGTGTTACAGTGGGCCTAGAAAATAATATGATTGTTAACTTGATATCATGATGGCCCTATATATCAAATCAGAGCTCCTATCAAAAATCCATCTTCTTCCCTCTGAATGTAGTGGGTCATGATGCCCTCTAGCGGAAGCAAGAGAGAAAACCATAGTAGAAGATTCCCATCTGATACTAAAGCGTGATCACTGAGGCACGTCATATCTGCCTCCTTTAGTACCAGGAATGGATGAAAATATATTCAGCACAGAGGGACTTTAGAGGGGTGACTTGTATATTACTCCTTCTGATGGGGCACACTTTTGTTCTCCTCCAGTGCACAGTTGAGAGCATCTTCCCCACTTTGAGCACCCAGACTTTGTTCATGCGGACTCTAAACACTGTAGCCCTGGTGCCTATCATGTATTCCTGGTCTCCACTCCAGCAGAACTTCATGGTAGGTAATCAGCTGCTGCCGTAATTCTGAGCTTGAATATGAATATTTTCTTTTGAATCCAGAACATCTTTTAAGGCCTGGTTGGAAGACAGCAGGGTTTCTTCGTGGAATACTACCCAGTGCAAGAACATCTTCTGCTTTTCGTTTTGAGCCTGAAGTACATGGTATTTTTACTAAGGTTTCCACACTTGTTTGTAATACCTGAATTGTCTGTTGGGGTGGAGATGGCACAGTTATTCATCTGATTACAGAAGTGAAATTTCTTGCTTGTGTACATTGTCTCCAGTGTTCAAAACATCTGGATTCCAGATGGGAAAAGATGGCATTTAGAAGCCATGTCTTGCACAGGAGATCAAGGAAGTTCCAGTTTGATTCTGCAAAATGAGCATGTCCTATAAACAATCTGCCATTTCTAATGCAGGGGTCTCCAACCTTGGCAACTTTACGACTTGTGGACTTCAACTCCCAGAATTCCTCAGCCAGCTTTGCTGGCTGAGGAATTCTGGGAGTTGAAGTCCACAAGTCGTAAAGTTGCCAAGGTTGGAGACTCCTGCTCTAATGAGTCTTTTTCATCCCTAATCCCAGTTTCTGGAAGTTCAGAGCTAGGGAAATGCTCACAATATCAGAGTTTATATTCTAATATTTCTGATGAGGAGCTTTTCCATCACTTCTCAGAAACTTCTTATCACTAATGAAAGTCTGGGGGTTGGGTGGGGAGCGGGAGTATTCAGAAGCATGTATTCCAATGATGGTGCATCCATTTTTTTTAACTTACTGTCATTTTACAAGTACATGAGATTATTAGATTAATAATTGCTCACAATTTTTATGCCTTGCTGCTGGGTCACCCTCAGTCACTCTCAAAGGGCACAACATTTGGACAAAGCAATTCATGGGACTTTTGCTCCACATTAGAAGCATCTTATCTATTGGATTCTGTCAATACTTTTGTATGTACCAATGACTTCCCTGAGTTGGAGCTAAAAGGCACTTCTTGCAGGCTGCACTCCCTCTTTAGCCATTTTTGGATAGAAATTAAAAAAAAAATTCCTTAACTTGGTGAGCTGATGTTTGTTGTGCGGGTCATGCTGTCATACTGTATGGTCTTAGCTCCCTTCCCACATAAACTACCTAATGCGAGATAGAAAAAAAAAAATAATTCTGTGAACCCCCTTCTACAGGGATAAAGCCAGAGTTTTTTTCTGTTGCAAATAAGCAAGATAAAATTATGTGAGTCACTGCTGCCACCAGAACCTTCTCTAAAGACCACTGATTGAATGGCATGACCTTGCCCTCAAGAGTAAGTGCTCATGAAGAAAGACCTTGTGATGCTGGGGCATACTGCGTCAGCCTTCCCTAATCTAGTTCCCTCCCAGATATGTTGGGACTACAGCTCCGCTCCTCCTCCAGTCAGCATAAAGAGTGCTGTCTAGGAGAAGTCTTCACTGTGCAGTAAGATCAGCAGACATCCCTCTGGGTTCTCGTTAAGGTGGGCATGCAATCTGCCATTTGCAGGCTCTTCTGGTGAGTGGACAAGGGACAGCCACCTGCCTCCCTCAGGCTGTGTCTGCCCCCGTTTGCAGGTGGAGGATGAAACTGTTTTGTGCAATATCCCTTACATGGGAGATGAAGTAAAAGAAGAGGACGAAACCTTCATCGAGGAGCTCATTAATAACTACGACGGCAAAGTCCACGGAGAAGAAGGTAAAGCCTACGCAGTCTTCCACTGGGATTGAAGGGCCCCAGATCATGTATAGGGAGGAAATTGGAGGGGATAATTCTGTTCTTACAAGTTAGATTTGTCTTATATAGGCACACTGTTTGTTCTTCATGAAGTTGAATTTTTTTTCCCCATGCCTAGCTTTCAGTTCTTCCTTTCAGAGCTGCTCCCGGGTTCTGTTCTGATCAGTGATGCTGTTTTTCTGGAGTTGGTAGATGCATTAAATCAATATTCTGAGGAAGAAGACGAAGGACACGATATTGTAGAAGGCAAACAAGAAGCTTTGAAGGAAGACCTGCCTGTCACACGGAAGAGGAAGCGGCTTACAATGGAAAGTATGTTTCTTGCTTCTTATCCACCATTTCCTTTCGTATTGGAGCCACATTCATACTGCCATGGCTTTGCAAGTCTTGCTGCTATGTGCTTCTTCCATTTAGTATCTTGTACTAGGCAGTATGAATTGGCAAGAAGGGGGCTATGGATCCAGTTCTTGGGTTGTGTTCTTCTCCAGCAGATTTTAATGGAAACATGTTTCAACTGGATCCTTCAAAGTTCATAGCTCTTCCATTACTTCACCCCAGAAATTATTAAATGAAATGAAGTAACAAAATAACCACAGGTTAACTTTAAGGGCCCCTAAAAGTACAATACAATTTTTATTCACAATTCCTTTGTGATTTTGCAGAAGTCCCATAAGTATATTCTTTTATTTTGCTGGGGAAATTATAATGACTGAATAACAATATACACGAGGAAACTGAGAGGAAAAGGCACCTGTTGGCATTTTCTTCAAAATAGTTTTTTCTGTGTTTTACAGTATAGTTTATTGTCTGGAATTTATCTATTGTAGTTTCTTTCTAATTATCTTCTGAGCCAATCCAATCTTGGAAGTATTCCAGAGAGAGGAATATTTTAATTCATAAAACATCAGCAGGCTTTCTTGCATGTCTAATGTAGGTAACAAGAAAAGTTCAAAGAAGCAATTTCCAAATGACATGATCTTTACAGCTCTTTCATCGATGTTTCCTGAGAATGGCTATCCAGAAGACATGAAAGAAAGGTAGGAATTATCTAATTCAAGCCAAGTATCATTTTGTTTTTCTAGTCTGGGCATATCGTAGTCTTAACTTCCAAGATGGATATCAGAAATACTGCCTTGGGGGGGGAAAAATCTGAGCAGGGTCAGATATGGTTAATGGTGGTTAAAACAGAAGGCTACTAGGAAGTCTCAGGACAGTAATGCGGTTTGAGAAGTTAAAGACATCTCGGAAGGAGGCAAAAACAAACTATACTCTTAATGTTGCAAAAAAAATATTTGGAGATGTTTAATATAGTCTAATATAATAATATTATAATCTAATATATTTCTAATAATGTTGCTAGTTTCTGGGCAAGACCTATTTAATTTGTACATGCCTTAATCCTGTGTTTTATATTTTAAATGTTACGTCAGATAGTATGCCTTATTTTATTCGTGATGCTTCTGTTACGAATAAACAAACAAACTTGCAGTCCAGCTGAAGTTTTACATCAGGAGCGCTTTCTTTATACAGCTAAACAATTTACGCATTTTGACTAGCAGAAGCATTGCCCGGTATTTAGTTTGCAACCTAATTACTACAGGAAAATGATCTGGGATGTTAGTAGTGGCGATGATCTTTCTTTCTTTTGTCTCCCCCTGCTGTCTGCTTTGGATTCTTTCACATTATCCTCTCAAGCATTCTAACCATGCTTGTTGTCATATGCAGAGGTTTGCATCTGATCTTCATAATACAGAATTCCTGTTCATATTTTGCTATGTCAGTTAGCATTTTGCAGACCCCAAGATGCTTCCTACCTCAAAGTGTTCAGTTTTATTTGAGGTGGTTTTATTGCTTGAACAGTATGTTAGCTAGCATCTGCCAGTGGCCTTCAGACTATGAAATGATAACTCATTCTCTCTAAAGTAACAATTTTAAGTACATAAGTACAGCCTGTCAGAGTAGCTGCAGCCAGTCTTTCCATTGTTTGGAGCAACTTTGGAAGGTCTCTATATGACTTTAAATGACTCTTCCCCACCTCATTTCTTTAGATACAGGGAGCTGACAGAAGAAGAATCCGACATGAATGTGCTCCCTCCCCAGTGCACACCAAATATTGATGGGCCGAATGCCAAATCTGTTCAGCGTGAGCAGGCTCTGCATTCCTTTCACACACTTTTTTGCAGGCGCTGTTTCAAGTATGACTGTTTCCTCCATCGTAAGTTCCTGATACAATCTCTACCTCTTTCCTGCTTATTCTGTTCCAGTGTACAACATTTTCATGGGAAATGTTAGCAGATTCTCCCTGCCTTCTGTATAGATGCATGCATAACAAGGTTAATTCCACTTTTCAAAGTTATCCTAGAATGTCTACCTCCATTTACCTTCCCCACTGCATTTTTTAAAAATCATTTTACCTACCCTCCTATCTATCACACTAAAGTATCCAGAATGGCTTAAAACATCTGTATAACATCTATCATGATTTAAATTATACTCAGTTACAATATTAAAGCCCCATAGATATTCCAATTAAAATCCAGGTGGGTTAGCCATTGAAATACCAATGTCTTCCTGAAACAGCCAGGCTTAAGTTTGGTTTGCTAGGTAAATAATAATATAGATTAATTAGCATTACCAGGCAGGCATACAAGTAGTTCTCTGGTTTTTGCTATGACTTCATTTCCACCCTGAAAATTCTCCCTTCCCCGTCGCACCGCCCCCTTCTGTGTATCTGCATGTTTAATGCTCTGCTGAATTTAAAATAGGGTGAATCTAATCCTGGGTACAAATTCTTAGAAAATTATTTGACTAGTAGTAATTATTGCCTTCCTGAGATTTGAGGGTTGTTGTTGTTTTTTAGAAAAGGGACATTTTTCTAGGTTCTTATTCTAACCCAAGATGGCTATTCTTTTTTAGCTTTTCATGCAACTCCAAATGTTTATAAGCGGAAAAATGTGGAGACCAAAATTGAGACGGAACCTTGTGGATCAGACTGCTTCTTGTGGTTGGTATGTTGGATGGGGATTGCTGGGGGCAAAACCAATATTATAGCCATTCATTTAAAACAGGGGTCCCCAAACTTGGCAACTTTAAGACTTGTAGACTTCAACTCCCAGAATTCTCCAGCCAGCTATGCTGGCTGGAGAATTCTGGGAGTTGAAGACCACAATTCTTAAAGTTGCCAAGTTTGAAGACCTCTGATTTAAAATATAGTATAAGAATTGTTGTGCATCCTCCACTTATTGTTGTCATCAAATATTGTACATTCTCAGGTAAATGTTAATGTCTTCTTTATCTACATCTCAAACCTGATCACCTGATCTGATTGTGTGAGCTCCAACCCATTAAAACTTATGCTCTAATAATAAATAATAAATTAATAAATATATTAAAGCTGCTGATAGGCCCCTTTTTTGTTTTTAATCTATTTTAATATGACTGTCCTTCATTACTAAAAGGACAGCATGCCCCGTTACCCTAAAAATTAAACTGCTTTTCCTAGGGCTTTCAGATCTGGAGTGCAAAAATTCAGATGACCAGCAGGTGGCAGAAAAAAATTAATTTTCTGCATTATCTTGCCAATTAATTGTGGTCCAGACTTTTGCAGTCTGGATCTAGGAAACCCTAAATTTCTACACACACACTCCCTTGGAAAAAGGACATTTAGTCAAAAGAAAATAAATGCAATTATGACATTGTAGGAAGGAAGGATGTCTTGGTTTCATACTATTCCCCCTGCCTTTATAGTACATTTTTCACTGCATGATCCTCACCTCTTTCTATCAAACACAGATGTTGTTTCAAAAAAAGAACCTGCATCTGCAAGATGCTTCAAAATGACAATTTTCCTATACTAGCAGACCATAGTAAAAAACACTATTTCTTAAGACACCTTCAGTTTCTCATGTATTCAATTTTCCATACAATTGAGTACATTATAATCGATCTGTACTCTCTCTTGAAAACTGCTTCATATTTCCTAATGCTAAACAAAATTTTGTATACTTTGATTTCTGTATTTAGGGCAAACTACAATACTGTAGTTTCTATACAATATTGTTCCTAAATGGGTTCCTAAAATTCTGGAGCAAGCACTTTGGCCCCAAAATTTTACAGCAAAGTCCATTGCCACTTGAATTTTTGGAATAAAATGAGGAAAGGGGTTCATTAGAAAGACTTTATGCAGTCTGTAAATTACCCATTTTGCTTCATGTGGTTGGTGCATGTTCCCTTCCTTTAAGGGCATGACTAACTTATGGCCCTCTGTAAAAACTTGCCCATCTCTTCCTTCTATCCAGAGAACATGTTAGCATTTTAATTGTTCACTGTGATGCATCACTTTAGAAGGAAATGGGATGGGAGTTTGAATCTATGTTATATACAAATCGTGCGAATGTTCCAAGGATTTTCAACTTTACCAATTTACAAGTGTGCAAGTCTGGTTAAGTTAAGTTAAGATACATCCTATCAGGGTTATCCAGGAAGCATGAGCCAAGATGGCGCAGTGGTTAGAGTGCAGCACTGCAGGCTACTTCAGCTGACTGCTAGCTGCAGTTCGGCGGTTCAAATCTCACCGGCTCAAGGTTGACTCAGCCTTCCATCCTTCCGAGGTGGGTAAAATGATGATCCAGATTGTTGGGGGGCCAATATGCTAACTCTGTAAACCGCTTAGAGAGGGCTGTAAAGCACTATGAAGCGGTATATAAGTCTAAGTGCTATTGCTATTGCTATTGCTATTTGAGTCTTTTAGCCCCGGGGCAGTAGACAGGGTCCTCAACATCACTAGTGCCACCACCATCATACTGGATCCATGTCCTTCTTGGTTAGTTGTAATATCTGAACAAGGCTATGTGTTTTCTAATCTGATCTTGCTTTTTAGGAGGGAGCCAAAGAATTTGCCATGATGCATAACCCTCGGTCAAAATATGCTGGACGGCGTCGGCGCAGGAACCCCAATGCCAGTGCCACTGCCTCCACCAGTGCTTCAGCTTCTACAAGTGCTGAAGCAAAAGAAGGCGATAGTGACAGAGATACAGGCAATGACTGGGCATCCAGTTCCTCAGGTGGGTGAGGTTCCCCTGCTCATGGCTTACAGAAAGCAGGGGTGGAGAAATTGCATAAATCATGGCCTCTTTCCCCTTAGAACAGTGGTTCTCAACCTTTCTAATGCCACGACCCCCCCCCCCCCGCCGCCGCAACCCCCTTCCCGCATGGGATGAGGTGACAAAGGGGGCGTGGCACCAGGGGCGAAATGCTCCAGGTTCGGGCTTGCCTGCGGGTCGCCGGACAGCTGATAGCGTGGAAGCGGGAGACTTCGTCCGGACACCGCCATTTGGGTGCTTTTACCCTCGNTGCGCATGCGCAGAGGGTAAAAGAACCCAAATGGCGGCGTCCGGGCGGGTGGGCGAAGTCTCCCACTTCTGTCGCTAACGGCTATCCGGCAACCCGCAGGCACGGCCGAACCGGGAGCATTTCACCCCTGCAGTGATGGTGGCACCAAGATGGCGGGCTAACGGGTGCGGCGACCCCTGTGAAATGGTCGTTCGACCCCCAGAGGGGTCGCGACCCACAGGTTGAGAACCGCTGCCTTAGAAAGTGATGTGCTCCGTCAGGCTCAAGTGCAAAGAAGTATAATTTCTTCTGCGGAATCTGTCCAGATTTAATTTATACCAGAGCTTGCTGGCAGTCTATTTTAGTGCCAAGCATAAGCGTTCAGTCACTGTGTTGAAGCACATGCAGAATGTCTTTCTGTCATCACAAACAGTCCTTGCCCAGCTGAGATTAGTAATCCTGTGGCAAATGATGCCACTTGGCTGGTAAACATTTCTGAGAAGTTTTTAAGAAAACAAGGTTGTTGTCATGTTTTGGAGTTGCTTTTTGGGTACATGCATACTTTCCACATGTATTCATTTCTTTTGTTGCTCCAGAGGCAAACTCACGTTGCCAAACTCCAACCAAGCCGAAGATGAGTCCATCCTTTTCTCAGCCCTTCATGTCTGATGTGCCTCTGGAGCCTGTGGAGTGGACAGGGGCAGAGGAGACCCTCTTCCGTGTTTTCCATGGAACTTACTTCAATAACTTCTGCTCCATTGCTCGACTTCTGGGAACCAAGACATGCAAGCAGGTATGAGCCTTGGTGGGCCAGGATGGGGCCTGAGCATCTGGTTCCCTCACTTGGAACTCCATCTTCAACAAGTTGCATTTCTTGCTTGGCAGGTCTTTCAGTTTGCTGTAAAGGAATCCTTGATAACAAAGCTACCAGTTAATGAGCTCCTGAATCCCTCCCAGAAGAAGAAGAGGAAGCACAGGTATGTGTTCAGGGTAATCTAGCGAACAAGAAGCCATGCAAGGAATAGTTCTTGGGGTACAGAGGTTCTGGGGAAGGCTTAGTGACTAGGGTTGCCAAAAATTGGCATAGTCTTATGGACCTCTTCACCACCCACCCTCCCTTCCGAAAAAGATCTGAAATGTATAACAGTACCCTACTCATCACTCTCAGTTTTCTTGTATTGGAAAAGCTCCTGCCTCTCACCAGGTTATTCCTTCATCTATAAGTTCCATTTTTTATCTGAGAGATCTAGAAAAGAGGCTAAGGGGAGTTAGAGAGAATGCATATTTTAGAAATCTAGAATTTTTCTGTCTCCAGGATTAACATTCTTTTCTCTCTTCCCCTTATCCAAACAAAGGCTCTGGGCTGCTCACTGCAGGAAGATCCAGCTTAAGAAAGGTAATGTATTTCCTGCCGGGTTCTTCTTATTCCCTTCTCCTTCTGGGAAAACAGAATGGAATATAGAAGGTTTGTCAAAGGCCAGTCGGGCCAGGCTAGGCCAAGAAACCTCAACACTCCCTTTGTCTCTAAAATTTTCTCCAGAATATTCCCGTCAGTAGATGGGACACTGTTTCCTTATTAGCTCTGATGTCTGTAATTAAAATGGAGAGGTATTCTGTTTTAGTACTAAGTAGCAGAATTCAAAATTCTAAATGAAGAAATTCTGATTGCTGACGTCTGGTATTTTTAAAAGTAGCTTGAATAATCCATGCCAGCACTGTTTTCTTGTCATATCCCAGCACTTACTAGAGTGGTAAACTTGAAGTGGCCTTCTGCACTAGAAACACTGTCTTGCACTGTTTTGGGACTATGATATATGCAGCGTTCATGCTTCCTAGGCCCAACTCATAGATGTTCCTTCTTCCTGCAGACAATTCATCAACTCAAGTGTTCAACTACCAGCCCTGCGACCATCCAGACCATCCTTGTGACAGCTCCTGTCCTTGCATTATGACACAGAATTTCTGTGAGAAATTCTGCCAGTGCAATCCTGATTGTAAGAAACGAAGCTATCTACCAAGCTGCCAAATAATGGCTAAGGTTTCTAGCATTTTGTGTGTGTGTGTGTGTGTGTGGCATCCCTTTAAATATGTTTATGTTTCCTTTGCAGGCCAGAACCGTTTCCCTGGCTGCCGATGCAAGACTCAGTGCAACACCAAGCAATGCCCCTGCTATCTGGCTGTGCGGGAATGTGATCCAGACCTCTGCCTGACCTGTGGGGCATCAGAGCACTGGGACTCCAAGGTGGTTTCCTGCAAGAACTGCAGCATCCAGCGGGGCCTCAAGAAGGTACATTTCAAGAAATGATGTACCCTAGATGTAACACTTAAAAGAAAGCAGGGGATTGGGTGGGGTATCCATAAGACTGATTCTGGCTAGTTTAACAAGGCACCATAAAAGCAAAATCTTGGCTTAGTAAAAAAAAGGAGAAAAAAACAAATATTTTGCTGGCGTCTAAAAAGGAAAGGGAAGGAGGGGCTGTAAAAAGAAAAGGGGATGGAAAAAAAGCAACCCTGAATTAAATAATGTAATAAGATAAGTATAAGAAATATGTATAAAATATCTAATGAATGTATAAAAGATGTAAAAGAGAAATGAACTGATAAAAGTGTGAATGTCTATATGGAAATTAAAAAAAAAAATTTTTTTTTTTAAAAAGAAGAAGGTACATTTCAGTCCTAAAACAGGGGAGGACAGGAGATCAGAATTATGAGCCTGGTATGGGAATGTGCTAGTTGGGAATCACATAGAACTGATTTAGCTTAGTGTTTTATTTTGCTTCTGCTAGCTAATGTGAGAAGCTGTAGGAAGGACTCAGTCCCAGTTAGTTCTTGGGGAGTAGTGTTGCTTGCACCACTACCCATTCTCTGAGATTTCAGCCATCTTTGCCAACCTCCGTAACTGTGAGGGCTGATTTTTTAAACTGGACCCTCCATGTATTGGAATAGAAGATAAAGTTGGCTATAATATACCTTTATTTGGAGGTTTTGAAGATAGCCTTCAAAGAATTCTGCAAGTAAAGGGTATCTTGTTATGGCTGGTGGCCTAGAATATGGTATCCATTTGTTTGTCTCTTTTCTCTCCCCATCTTGTAACACTCTAGGTTTGTTCACTTGATCTACTTCATAAAATATGCTTCTGCCTCTTTTTCTTCATAGCATTTGCTGCTGGCCCCATCAGATGTTGCTGGATGGGGAACTTTCATTAAGGAGTCTGTGCAGAAGAATGAATTTATCTCTGAGTACTGTGGGGAGGTGAGTTGGAAAAGTAAAGCAGGACTTAAGATCCAGAAACCTCTCTGCTGCAATCCTTGCTCTCAGCAATGGTTATCAAGATGAATCAGAGGGCAGATTATTTGTTCATCTCCTAAACAGCAACTCCACCTTTGAACTTATGAGCTGAAAAGAGGAAAGGGATATCCTGAGGGAAACACATTTTTCTATCTCTGGAACAGTAAATTTTGGCCTTTGCCAGCATTCAATGAAGTTGGTACAAGTGGTCCTTCACAGGTTGTTTAGTTATCATGGACCCCAAAAATGGAACGTACAACCCAGATTTGAAGTTCCAATGTCCATTCCCCCACATGACTACATTTTGGGCACTTGGCAACTGGCCCACATTTATGGCCATTTGCTGTACCTATAGTCACCTGCCTGCGATTTATGGTGGTTTTGCTGGAAACAGGTGTTTACTTCCATTTTCCAGCAAAAAAACAAACATTTAATGGCTGTGGTGTTCACTTTACCACCATTTTCACTTAACACTGCCACAAAAATATTATAAAATTGGGCACATTCACATGATCACCCACTTTATGACCATTACAACTTACAACCAAAATTGTGGGATCAATTATGTCATAAAGCGAGGACAACCTAAAGGTGAAAATGGTTTGTTAATATAGGCTTCTCACTCGGTCAACATTTAGTTAGATGATAGAACTTGAAGCTAAAAACTAGGCTGATATTTTTGGCCGGGCTATGATGTTGGGGAAACTTTCTAGAAAGGTTTTGATTAATTCCAGGTGGAGTATTTGTACCACATTCTTAATACATAATCAGATTTTATAGCAACATCACAAGCATAGCAATAATGAAAAATCAAATCAGAGTAGAGCAAAAGGGCAAGGAAAGGGAGGGTGGAATGGGCAGCTTTTTCAGGCTCAACTTATGGGTATCACAATGTTTAAATAAGTTTGCTATGTAGCTGGCCAACATTATCTGTAATGTAAAATATATAGGTAGTACATACAAATGTAGAAAAGGTACATCCTTTCACCACCATTTATTATTTCTAGTTTTATAAAATTATACATTTGTTAGCAAATAGAGTTCAGGTAAACTATTTATGCTGCCCTGGAGGAAAATTCCTCCTAAAGCTGTTTTGTCTGCAAAATTTAGATCCTGTTTCCAGGAAGAAATTGTAGCATTCATTGATTCCTGTTCAGAATTGAGCAATACTAGGGCAGTCCCACATTCATTTATCATTGCATTGTCAGAAATTAGAGCAGTGTAGCATATTTTCCTTTAACAACCATAAATGGTTTGTTAACAATGTAAATGAAACCAATGTGTTTCATTGAAAACAATTTCCACTTACCAATGTGTTTCATTGAAAACAATTTCCACTTACAGGTACGTTAATTACAGCATCTTAAACTTAGACCCTTGTTTTGGGTAGAGAAGATGATGGTGATGATTTATTAAATTTATATGCTACTCAATTCCCAGCAACTTTAATTCTCCCACTCTGTTTCATATTGACATGTCCCAAATTTAACTCTGGCTGTATGTCAATAGTAGAAATCAACAGTTTAAGGAGTACTTATTCTCCTGTATGGGTTTTACAAGAGAAGAACAAAGGATGGAATGACCAAATATATTTATATATATTTCAGTTGTTAAGTATTGAGAATATATCAAGTAATCCATATATTTTGTGTAGATAAAAAAGAACAAAAAATACATTCCTTATCTGTTAATTGATCTGAAATGTTAATTTTATTGCCTGTCAGTTTTTTACTTGCCAAAATATGTAGCTAGCAAATAAATCCAATTGTTTAATTTACTGCCCCCACCTTTATTGTTGCAAAGTGGAAGAAAAGTTCTGTTTAGGTGCTCTTTTTATCCCTGATCTCACTTCTATTCCAAGCAAAATAGCTAAATTTTGTCTGCATTGGAGCCACTATTTTCAAATCTCCCAATTCTTTGGGAGAAACTAAGCTGCCTAAATTTTGTTAACGTCTGACTTGGTTGCAACTAACAAATTCTTGTCCATTGTGTTCCCTTTTCCCAGCTTATCTCTCAAGATGAGGCTGACCGACGTGGCAAGGTCTATGACAAGTATATGTCCAGCTTCCTCTTCAATCTCAATAATGGTAATTGACTGTGCTGAGGTAGAGCCAGTAGTTGGCTCTATGATACGATTTCCAGTAAGGGGTGATGAAGCAACTTGGAGGGAGCAGGCTCTAGAATTCTGTCTTCCATGGCTTTCAAGGGTGGTTCTACATAAGTAAGTGAGCTTTTGCAGAGGCCTATGAGCTCTTTTTTTTCCTGACAGATTTCGTTGTTGACGCCACACGCAAAGGCAACAAAATCCGCTTTGCAAACCACTCCGTCAATCCTAACTGTTATGCCAAAGGTGAGATTTTTTAGAGCTCTGCTCTCATTCTGACACAATAGACTCCAACTTGGAATCTTACTAGGCAGATATTTCCTTGCTATGTTTTTTACCCCAGAATGCAAACTTAAAAGGTAAACGTGACGGGGTATGTCCTGGATCAGGTATATTTAGCTCCTTATTTTAAAAAAAGGGTATGTTGCCAGCCAATGTAATTACTGGTTTTCTTTAAAATTAGAATATAAATATCTTCACCAGAAAATCTGGTCACAGAGAATGACTTTGTAGCTTGGAAATCACAAGAATGGTAACAGCAATAACAATACTTGATAGTAACAATCAACCATAACTCACACATTTCTAACTTATTCCAGGATGCAAAAAGGGCTCTTTAGATCATGTAGCAATTGCGTCTATGCTAGTTGAATACGTTTGCATTTCAGGTGTGAATATAATGCCCCCTCTAGTTTAGCAAATGACACAAATTTGAAGTTTTGTTTCCTGAAGGCTAGGAACGAATGTGACAATGGGAGCCTTGGTGGGGTGATTCTTGTAAAAATCTGGGCAATTGATTCAGTCTCTTTCTTGCTCCAATTCAGTGGTGATGGTGAATGGAGATCATCGCATTGGGATCTTTGCCAAGAGAGCAATCCAGGCAGGCGAAGAGCTCTTTTTTGATTACAGGTGAGTGCAATCTAAATCAGTTTTCAAAGTTTCCAGGATATTGCTTGGTATGGTATTTCATATGTATATCTTCACAAAGTCCACAGTGCTCTTATTCACAGCAGTTTCATTTCTCTCCCAGGTATAGCCAAGCAGATGCCCTCAAATATGTCGGCATTGAAAGAGAAACTGATGACATCTGATTGAAATTACTGGCCCTCGGTGCTCCCAGCCAGTATCACTGCATCCTATTCATGCTGCTTTCTTTGTTGCTATATATGTTAGGAGGGCTTCATTCCACCTGGATTCCTCTTTAGAGAAAAGAAAGGTTCAGCTTTTTCTATGGACTTGAGATGCTGATTCCAAGGCCACTTGACTGGCAGCTAGTGACATCATGAAGAGTTCTGCTGAATTACTATTAGGAGGAAGATGAGGAGGCCCTGAAAAGGCAAAGTGGTTTAAGACCATTTTGTATACTGAAGCTTGCTAATCAATTTGATTCATTGGTTTAAAAAATTATATGAACTGAAGAAAGTATTTCTTTGCTCTGGCTGCGGGCAAATTTAGAGCAGAGATTATCTCAACACAAATGTCACTTGCAGAGAAAATCATAAAGTATTATAATACAGAGGCCAAGGGAAGAGATCAATTAATGTTAATTAATTATGGGTAACATTTGCTCCCAAGCCTCTATAGTTCATTTCCTTCAGTTAGCGACTTGTTACAACATTTTCTAATCCTTTTCTCTTTCCCTCTTGGGCTTCATAATAGCACTTTCAGCAGTGATTTTTTTTTTCTTAGTTAGTTGAAGAACTCGCACATATTTGGTTCTGCTCTTCTCTTAAAACATTAAATTGTTTTTTGGGGGGGGTTGGTTTTTTGTTTTGTTTTTTTGAAGCCACAAGAGGTATTCTCAGTGTACATATGAAAACAGAATAATTGGGTACATGTGACCCAGGAGAGTATAATAGTCTTTTTAAGAGCAATTTAATTCGTCACCCACTTTCAAAATCTGTCCTTTCCACACACACACACACTTTATATCCAAAACAATCAATTAGCATGCACTTTAGAATGACTTGCTCAATGAAGACAGGGAGTTGGGCTCCCTATGGGTTATAGGGAGTGAAAATTGATTCCACCTCCATGGTGTGGATTATTGTAGACACTGATTTTCTCATAGGTTGATATATGAGAGCTACAAATCAATCATAAAACTGGCTTATTATATTGATAAAGTGTGTTTGTTGGTGCCAGCAGCAGTTTGGATTTACTACATGGGTAAGTCCCCTTGTGTGACATAGTAACACCAATGTCAGTCTTGGAGAAGAGAAGGAAGACAGAAATGTAGTTTGTGGAACTTGGCAGGGTGTGCGTAGAATGAGGTATACACAATTATGTATTAGCTACGCAAATAGCATTATTTGGCCTAAGGGTATTCATTTGCTTCTGATCATGCTAGCCATGTAATTTGTGAAAGTGTTAGCACTTCTGCGCACAACATTCCACCTGTTCATTTCCTGGGCCGAAAGTGAGCCTGGAACAAATGAAACAATGCTAAATAGTGTAGTTGAGCATATGTAGAGTGCCTTTACTGCTGGTTTAGTACAGCCTGCTGCCTACCATGAGGGAAGGAGCTTCTGGGAATGAGTATACAAATGTGGGGGAACATGGTGGTCATGGTCTCTTAGAAATCAAGGAATTCCGCGGCAGCAGCAAGCCCTATTTACTACTGCTTCAACTTTTCTAGCTGCTTAATAATTGTGAGAAAAATATCTGCTTAGTGTAATTTGTATCTAGTATGAGTGAAACTTAATTGTTTAGAGCGCTTCTAAATACTATAGTGAATTTAATTTCTGTGTGAGAAAAGAATGCCATATAATTGCTAGGTTTAGTTTGATTTTTTTTTTAGTTTCTCAAAAAGCATCCTTCGGCACCTGGTTGGGTTAGAAATGTTAAAGTCTTCTCAAGGGAACCTAGTACTGTAAGAGACATTAATTTCTGGAAGAAAGTAGTTTGAGGGACAGTGTGAAAAATGGTAGTGGACCTTTTGTTCAATTAAGAGTCATGTTCTTAGTTTATGTTTTTGAATTGGGAAGAAGAGGGAAAAACCAAGGTGCCTAGTTTTTAGCTACTACGGTCATAGCACAGTGATGCAGCTTAACTGTTTCTGGCAAAGTTGTAACCAGGCTTATTGCTTAGCTGTTGTCTAGCATCCATACAGTGTAGATACAAGAAGAGGGGAAGGGAGTCTCATGCATGCAGACCTGACTACCACCGGCAGGCCAATAGATACTGCAATACTGTACTTGGTGTTCTGTATGATTGCCTGTGTTTGCATCTTGACTCACAAAAGCATTGGTTGGTCTTTCAGCCGATGGATGTTTAGACTTCACCTCTGCATTGCATAACATAATATTTTATAACACAAACATATATTGCTTAGCACTTCTGATATACTGCAGCTATTGAAGATTCCAGTTACTTATATAACAGCAAAAACATTTATGCTTCCCCCACCTTGTACTTCATTGAACTGCTTTTCTTCTAGGCATGGTGGTTCAGGAGCCAGCAGCTGCATGGCACCTCCATCTTCTGATTGCTTATGACTCTTAGCTTTGCTGCTGGTAACTTATGTGCACTTTATATTATCGCTTGTAAAAGTTTGTCTTAATAAAGGTGTAGTGATAGCTAAATAAAGTCTGTCTCGTGTCAAATTTATTGGTACTATTGGAGAATAAGCTAGATTGGCAAAAACTAATTCCCATACATTCAAGTAAAGGGGGGAGCAAGGTATACACAGCAGATCATGTACACAGTACTGTTGCAACAGCAAGGTTACAGGCTGTTTGAGAACATCCTTATCTAACTTTAATCCTTATAGGTTATAGTTGATTTTGAGGATGTTCAGAATTCTTGAAAAACCTCACATAATATTAATCACATACTTTTTAAGGCTATCATAAATAGTGTGCAAAACTCCAAACAAACACAAGCAACAATAACAGAAACGGCTGCAATCTAGTAGGTGTCCAGATTTTTGCAGCCTGAATACTGCAATCCTAGTCTATTTGTATAATTACAGTGGCATCAATTATTTTTGCATTTAAATTCCCTGTTTATTGAACCTCTACTGGAAATGCAGCTTTACTTTTGAACAAGGCTTTGGCTGCAAAATGAATTGTGGCCCATCCTAATGCACGGTTAGGATCACTGAGTGGGATGGTCCAAGCTGATGGTCCAAGTTCTTATTCCTTTATTAATTTGGAATACTGTTTCACAACTAATTTTCCAGAGGTAAGCCTTGCAGGAGGAATGTGTCACTTCTGTAACTTTAGCTCAATAAATCCACTCAGCTGATAGGAACAGCATAAAAGGTATTCAAATGCTTTGCAAAATATTCTCAGAAAACTGAGTACAACAGTGACATTTTCTTTCCCAGAAATGGCATCTAAAGAACCATCACAAAAAAATGTCCAATCTTGCAAGGTTACCATGAAAAGTCATCTTTAGAAATTATCCTGCAGGCTCCCTGCCTACCACCCAAGTTTCCCAGAAAAAGCTAACCCTTCAAAGTAAGCACAGGCTTCTCCAGACAATTGACTCTCACTAGACTTTGAGTAGAAAAATAATCTTGAAATGGGCTAATTTTTCTCCTTAATTATGGACAACCAGAAAAGTGAAATAGGGTTACCACAAGTTTGGGAGATGTTAGTTCATGTCCTCACTCAAGCAAACTTAGTTTTAGGCCAGTCATCTCAGTTTTAGTGTTGGGAAGATACTCAGGAAGGGCTATGTGCAAGTTAACTTGAACACTCACAGAAAGGATGCAGTATGCTATGGTAGTAATAATTACTGTTAGTATGAAATATGCTGTTATTTTTGTTGGTAAGTTAAAATACATATGTTGCTTGGAGAAAAACAAATTCTAGCCATAACCATTCAAAATGCATTTTTCCCCTCCCCTAACCCACACCCATATATATATAACTAGATAATTTATCACCCTGCTTTTTTCCTTTATTTTTACAAGTTAGTCTTTACTTTTTTCCCAAACAACTCTTTAGAAAAAATAAATTGCCCAGGAAGATGCCCAGGCTTTTGGATAAAATAAATACATTTGGCCATTGTTATAGAATCTTCTTATAATCCACAAGTAAACTTAGGGAAAGAAGAGGGCTGGATGTTATTGGTAATAATATCCCTCCCCCACCATACAACAGACTACAGAGCACAGACTATCACTTCACTTTTAACAGATCAGGATTTTGTGTTTTATACAAACAATACCATTAAAAAATTAGTCCTCCTAATAGCTCACAACTAAAACACGAACAAAATGTAGAAAGAATTTTAAATTCTCAAAACCCCTGATTTATGAAGCAGCAAGTGGTAGCAAAGTGCAAGTGATTATTTTTTCATGCGCTATTGCTATACATACATATGTATTTTTATATATATATATCAGCAGGCAAATATACCTATATTGCACATTGTTTTCTTTCAGGGCACAATATAATGTGCCAGGCTCTACATATGCTACATTACATGACTTGACTAATGGCTTTTTTTATGCTAAGCAATTAAGCAGGAAGACTATGTGCTAGCGCATCGCATATGAGAAGGCCAGCATGAATTTTGCATTGCATTTTCCCAAAAGAAGTGTATATTGACAGTCATGTCTCTCTTTGAATTGTGGAAGGAGCCCCGGAGTTTAGCTATAAGTTGCTCTAACAAACTGGAGTTGAAACTGCAGGAAACGGTATGCCTCCCATCCCACTGTAAGAAGAAACTGCAGGACCAAAATGGAGAAGGGATGTGAAAAAAAAGTGGGCCCAGAGGTAGGGGAAGGGTTACTACTTGAGGAAAAATAGATATCATTTTGGCAGCTACCCAGGCACCAATTAAAACTTTTCAAAAGATACAAAACATATCCAGTTGGAATCAATTGAGGCATTATGGGAGTCCCATGAATGAATGAATAAACAGATAACTACATACAATTATTCTGAATGAAATGGAGGGAGGCAGAAATAACTTTGATTAGACACTTGCCAGTAAGGACTATGTCCAACTGGGAAATACAGCAACACCACAGGATGTGCAAGTTGAACAAGGCGAAGCACCAGGCAGTTCATCACGCCGTGAAGGGTGGAGGCAGAAATCAGTCTCCCAGCAAGTGGCACGATTGGCAGTTTGGGTTTGGTCTTGCCAAGAGGCTGCAGCCAGCACCAACGAGTAGAAGATGAATCCCTCAGGCTCCAGTTGGCTATTCTGTTTTGGACTCTTCCAGGATCTGTGGCAAGTTTTGATCTTTCCGAGAGGCAACAGGCTTAGCTGCAGGGAGAGTGGCAGGTTCAGCACTGCCACTGCCCCTGGTACTCCCCCCACCACTACTACTTCCACCACTGTTGTAGTCCTGGATAGCCTTTGGCTCATTGGTGTGGTAGGAGCCCTTGTAACGGTGATGGTGAAGGTACATCAAGAGAAGGGCTGCTGCCAACAGCAGAAGCAGGAAAAAGATAACTGGGGGAAGAAAGGCAGAAGTATTAGAATAACTGGGGGGGGGGAAACCATAAGTAATTGCAGATGGAACCTAACAGGGTTCCTGTTAGAGATCTAGCCATCTCTGGGCTCTTCCCATAGCTTTCATTCCCTTTTCACTTTCCACCTTGATAACTCACCTCCAATAATAACTGCAACCCAGCCATCATCATGGATGTACAAGAAGTCCACTACAACAAGCATAAAAAACATACAATTAAAACTAGATTTGATATACTCCTCCACCTTCAGCTCTTTAATCTCATTGGCTCAGTTCATCCATGGATGGTTTCCTCGGGCCAATCACTCTCTCTCTCAGCCTAACCCACCTCACAGGGTTGTTGCTGTGGGGAAAATAGGAGGAGGGAGGTGTATGGGATATATTTGCTACCTTGAATTATTCCCAAATTTTGAGAGCTATCTCCTCTCCTCCTAGCTATCCTACATGCTTTTCTGCCAAGGCATCTGGAGAGGGGCGGCGGGGGGGGGGTGTAGCAGGTTCTTCTAGGAGGAAATTCTTTGCCTTCCACATGCAGAATACCTTCCACTTTCAGTCATCCTGCCTGTTATCCCAAGATGATGCACATGCTTTGTTCCTTTTTTTGGATGATTGCCACTCTAGGAATCCCTCTCCCCTAGTGTGCAATATCATTGCATTTGTTTGAACAAAGTTCCACACTCAAAGGAAGAAACAGATGTAACTCTTAGTGAAGTCCTTGACTCCAAAAAAAAAAAAAATGCACACTCTTCATTTTGGGGATTATAGAGTTGGCACTCCAGGATAATCCCAAAGGTGCTTTTTCAACAGGCAAGTGGACTTTCTGGTTTTTCTTTGAAGACCTTTTGCTTCTCATCCAAGAAGCTTCTTCGGCTCTTGGATGAGAAGCGAAACGTCTTCAAAGAAAAACCAGAAAGTCCAGTTAGCTCTTGAAAAAGCACCTTTGGGACAACCATGACCTGGATAATTGAGAATCACCATAGACACTCCAGGATAGGAACTCAGGCCCAGCTTTTTCAAAATTGTCATGTTAAGCTGCCTTACCTGGATCTATGTACCATGGGTCGAGCTCAGGAGGCACCTTAATGTAGGTGGAAGGCATAGAGGCGCAGTTGGATTCTACCAGCTTTCCATTGATGGTGTAAGGAGTGATGGGACTGTTGCCACTAGAGCGAAATATGGTTTTTAGGGGCACAATGCTGTTGAATTTCACCCCTGAGATGCAACCTGCGAAACCTGGCGTATTGTATTTCTGGATTTCAGGATCAATCACTCCTGTCTCTGTGGACAATGACAGAGAAGAGGATCAGATTAAAACTACTTGCTTCATTCTTCGCTTTCCCTTTTAACATACAGAAAAAGCCTGAATTGAAACCAAAAGGATGAGGATGATGAGATAGAAAAAAATATGGAAAAAAAATCCTTCCCCCTTCTACTCTTATAATAAGCACTATCCATTTGAAAGCAAAAGGACTATGATAAGGGCTGTGAAGACAGTGGGGGATGCTGTGATCCTAATCTGGAGAAAACAGGGAAATTATTTAATTATCTCTTGGAAGGCATCAAAGCATTATGCAGATTATCCACATCTGCAAAAAAACAAGATTCAATTCAGAATGGGGGGGGGGAATAAGGTCCTAGAACTTGATTTCTTTTCTTTTCTTCTTTTCTTTGCCTTTTCTCACAAAATTCTTCAAAGCTTTAGCAAGCTTATTTTCCAATATACTGTAGCAAAAATTATCCAGGTCATTCTCTTGGTTTGTTATTTCTATATCCCTTTTAATTGTTAAGATATCAGACTTAATATTTACAATAATGAGACATCAGGAAAACAGGATTCCCCTTTTTCTGAGCACTTTCCACAGCTTAATGTGACTGACACAATCAATGAAGCACATACGGAGAGGGGTTTTTTTTAAAAAATGTTCTTTGGCTTTCTCAATTATCCAAAGGGCATCAGCAATAATGTCTTGTGTTGCTTAACCTTTTCTAAAGCCAGCTTGAACATCTGGTATCTCTTTTTCCATTAATCCTTGGAAGTTCTAATTTGGATGGCTACCCCTGTATTGCATGTGTGTGCCTGTATTGTGTATGTGCATGTCCTCTCCCTCCTATTATAGCGGGGGGGGGGGGGTGGCAATGTGTATTGTGAAGCACATATGCTGCCCTCTGCATCATATAACCAGGAAGTGAGTTGATAGATGTCAGATCCTTCCAAAACTATCACTGCATTCTACAGGCTTGCTCTTTAGCTGCTAGCTAGACCATTTTGGGTTTTTTATATTTTTAATTCATACTTTTAATCTGCCGAATAACAAGCTATCCTAGCAACAGATTACTAACATAATAATAATAATAATAATAATAATAATAATAATAATAATAATAATAATAATAATAATAATAATAATAATAATAATAATAATAATAATAATAATAATGTTGATTAACAATAAAATCTAAAAAAAAAAATCACCTTCCCCCTGCCCCTAAATGAAATAATAAAAATAAAAATAAAAATAAAAATAATAATAATAGTTTGTGAGAGTGTGTCAGAGAAAGAGAGAAAGAGAATGTGTGTTACAAACTTTCGTAGACGTGGCGGCATCTAACCAACTGTGGGAAATCTTGGGGGGGAAGCTAAATAGGATCAAACCTAGTTAGCACCTGGATGGGAAATCACCAAAAAAATCTCAGGTTTATAGGCTAGATTGGGAAAATGCTAGGAAATTGCAAACATATCCCAGAAGAAGGCAGTAGCAAAGCATTTCTGGGCAGTTTTCAGTAAAACCACTATTGTCACAAGGTCTGCGTGGACACAATAGTATTGTCATCATGTACACAAGTAGCCCTCAACTTAAAACCATTTGTTGTAAGTTTGAAGTTACAACAACATTCAAAAAGGTGACTTGATCCTTTTTCACACTTATGACCGCTGCAGCAACTCCATGGTCATGTGATCAAAATTCAGATGCTTGGTAGTTGACTCATATTTACGACGGTTGCAGTGTCCCGGGGTCTTGGGATCACCTTTTTTCAACCTTCTGACAGCAAAGTCAGTGGGAAAGTCTCTTTTAACAACTGTATTACTAACTTACCAAATGCGGTGATTCACTTAACAACTGTGGCAAAAAAAGGTCATAAAATGGGCAAAATTCACTTGACAACAGTCTTGCTTAGCAACTGAAATGTTTGGCTCAATTGTGGTTGTAAGATGAGGACTACCTGTGTGGAATCACTTTTTTGTTGCTGTTGTTTGTTTGTTTGTTTTCTCCATTCTGTTTTGGAACTGATATTGTTTTGCTAAGGGGACACTGCTATCCTGCAAAGAAGATACAGAGGATAGGAAACAATAGGAAGAATACAGAAAAATGAAAGGAAGAAAATAATTCAAATTTGAAGTTGAAGGTAAGGATGCATTGTGCTTTAGAAACATAAAAAGGGTTGTAATATGAGATAGGGATGCCATGAAGGATGGATAGAAATCCTAAGAAAATGGCAACAGGCCTAGGGGCATCAAGAATGGGCAGGACCTATTGTTCTTACTCACCCATAAAACGGCCAAGATAGAGTGCCTTGGGAGAATCAAGTTTGCTATCCACAAAGACAGAGAACTGATTTATCATGGGAGGATAATAATCCAACTAGATGAGAGAGAGAGAGAGAGAGAGAGAGAGAGAGAAGATGAAAGATATTAAGAGGACTCTCTAAAATCCAAAAGAGAATTATATGGATTTGTATATAAATGCGTTCAGTTCAAAGATAACCTATTTTCCACTAAAAAGAGAACTTTTTACTGCCCTCCTCCCTATTTAATCAAGAATTATAAACCTATCCCATCCTTTTTTATCACGCCCATGTGATGGATAAAAAGCTGTAGATACCTGTGTGTACAAAGTCCGATTGACACGAGTAATGTTGATTCTATGTGGCTGCCCATCAGCCACTGAGCGTGTGCTCAGGGTCAAGCTGAAAGGGAAGATCCCCAGTTGATAACGTAGCTGTAGGGTACCTATGAGAAAAGCGTTAATAGTACAAGGTGAGCAAGAGTACAGTTCCTGCACCCTTACGCAGCAGAGTCAGAGGAAAATCACCACCATTGAGAACACTGAGCAGACTGAACATAGTTTCAGTTTATTAAATGGAATTCTTCTACATTTAAGAGGCCAAGAACTCTGCTGAATCTGGACAAAAGATCCAGCAAGTACTCCATTTTGCTTCCAACATGTCCCTCAGATACTTTTGGGAAATTTACACAGGACAGAACTACAATATCTACACAATTTTTAAAATGATCATTAACAACCACCAATAATTTCTTCCTTAAGCTTAAAAACAACAACACCTCTCTCTAAATGACCATCATTGTTATCATATAGCACTGACTTCTATAATAGTGCAAAAATAGCAATGGCATATTTTGTACTGTTACTTAACAGTAAAATCCTCTTGGGAGGGAGGGACGGGGAGAAGATAATTTGTCCAATGCATCAAAGCCTTTAACAATTTGATAAATGTCTGCCATGTCAAAATTGAGCCATCGTTTTTATGAAAATAATGCCCATGTTTTAAGGCTTACATTTTTATCCAGATATTCAACCCTCTGTTCACTTAGGGTATCTTGTTTTCTAACTTTCCAACACTCTTTAAGACAAAATGACCAGAGGAACATATCACTGGAGGACCATAATATTACTGCACAGTTTTGTCCGTTTAATTTTCAATCTATTTCTTAATGTTTCCTAGGGTGGGCACTGCCTTTTTATTGTTTTCATTTACTCAACTCAGAAAGCTGTCTTAGTAAGAGAAATCTGCCAACAGTTCCCCGAGGAAAGCCATCATAGAAATAAAACAAAAAAGTAAACATATATTTTGGGATGATATTTTTATTACACAAACCACATTTCTTTGGGAATATTACAAGAAATGCAGATTTTTTTCAATTATTTTCTTTTCAGAGAAAATCCATTAAGAAGCTGGGGAAACAGTCATATGTCAAATAGTGTTAAAGGTTGATCATTGGGAGTATCCTGATGAAATGTTCTTCTCATTAAGTAGGGCAATCTGACATTTTTAATTGACCTCTCTAAATCATCAACATTCTGAAAGGTTTTGGGGGAGGCAGTGGGGATAGTGCCTCTTTCCCAAGATCCTGGAAGGTGAGAAAGGACTCCCGTCCTTTCTGCTGAGAGGCAGGAAGGGAATGGAAAGTAAGTGCAGTGCCAACCTCAGAAGAAGAAGGAGGTGTCAACTCCACAAAGCATCTGGAAGCTGTCCAAGTCATGCTTACCATCCTCACGGATCAAAATGGCCATGAAGTCATGGACAAAGGTGCTGACATAGAGAAGGACTGCAGGGGCTGAAGTGGTGCGGAAGTTGAGCCCCACTTCCTCCCCTGTCACATTGTAGCCAGGGAGCGGCTGAAGTGGTTGATGGAGTATGTTGGCAAATTCCTGTACCACAGACAAGGGTGTTGTTAGGATATTGTAGCGCACCCACATGCCTTGTTCAAAATAGGCACCAATGTCTGCCAAGAAAGAACAAAATAAGGCAACAGTTAAGGGAAGACAAAATCCAAGACAGGAAAAAACTGCTTTCTTTCCGCCTCCCTTGCTACTCAAGCTCTTTTGCAGCCTTCCCTTTCTTTCTGGCTTTGGTGGCTCTTGGGTTACTTTCCTGCTAGCATAGCCCAGTATATCCAAAAGACATCAGGCCAGGAAAGACTGCTGAAGCAAATTATGCCAGCCCTCCTGCCCTTAGCCCCAGCTCTCACCATGATTGCAGAAAGGTCCTTCAAATGCAGAGACTGTGCAGTTGCATGTGTAGTGGCTGTAGTGCTCCCAGCAGAGGCCATGATTCTGGCATGGCACCAAGGGGTTACGACAATGTCCAGTGCAGTTTACCAGAACCCCTTCTGTTTCATTGGCTTTCCCCTCCAAGTTTAGGGTCACTCCATTCATGTGCAAACCTCGCAAACACCCCAAGAATGGATGCAAGTTGTATTCAGCAGATCCTACAAAAGGAGAAATAAATGGCTGTATTTAAAAACATAGAAGTCTAGCTAGCTTAATCAAGTCTATCTTGCATTGCAAACTGTTGCAACAGGTTTTAACCAAATATTTTTGAAAAATCATTGGGTTGGATCCTGGAAGTTTCAAAAAGACCTGTCTTCTTCTATATAATCCAGTAGCTCTTCATACTTCACACTTCATACACTATTGAAGAATATGTTTTTGTATTTCTCCTTACCTACTGTCACCAAATACATGGGGTGATTCCAATTCTAAGAACAATGATAGGACATTGGGTTTGCTTCTAAAATGTTCCACCTTTCCCAAATTAAGAAAATGCTTCTGTCCAAAATCCTGTTACGGTAAGCATCTGTTATTCAGTTGATAAAAGGTGGATCTGGACCAACTCGAAGGGGTTTTTGTGTCTGATTTACAGAAATGATTTCTGATTCACTGTTGTTTAAATACTAATAAGCAGAACAAAATGAATTAACTCTTGCCCTAAATATACTGTTGAAATAGAAACACGCAGCAGTAATTAGATTTTTTTTTTAAAGTAAAATCTACACTGTTCACGCAATAAAAGGAAATTCCAAGATTCAAAATTCTACACCCAGTACGCCTTGCTTTGCATCAGGTTCTGCATGTGCATCTCTGAATATTATTGGCTCTGCTCTCCACAAAGCCTAAAAGTTCCTATCACCACCATAAGCAAAACTGAGGTAAATTAATGGTCCAGTTATATTTCTCTAATGGGAAACAGAGAAGAACTTCTCTTTTTAAACAAGTTACATAACAGGCCTAAGACGTTATAGACCTAGATGCTAATTATCCTCTGCAAAGAAGACCCACGTGCTTTAGTTTAGCTCAAGCATATTTTGTTTGCTAGGTATTGGAATTTCTTCCCTATTTTGTGGACAATTGAAGGGATAGTAGTACAATAATAGGTTGTGTTCAGTTTTATATTGCTTTCAGAGGATTTGGGCTTTGTTAAAAAGTGAATTAAAAATAGCCATTTTGGTTCAACTAGAAACTTGGCATACCTATTTTGCTCATTGTTTTGGTACTGTGATCTATGGAGGAGGGGTGTGGAGCACTTAATTATCTACATGCTGTCTGGCCTGCTTTAGTTCCTCATAATCCATAGCCTTGATTCTTCTGCCCTCTACTGCTTTACCGTGAGCTAGTTCTTTCAGTCTTTTTAGTCAGACGCCCAAAGATTATGTATTTTATTTATTTAATCTAGTTAAAATATTTGTATGATCACCTGTCTTAAAACACAACTTTGGGTGGTTCACAACAACAAAACCCCATTTTTAAAAAAAATGATAAACTGTAAAACAAAAACCTGGTGCCTCAGTCATTTCCTTGGGATGTCTTAACAACCTATCCACTCTATCCCAATGCCTGGATAAAAAGCCAGGTCCTGATAGTCTTCCGGAAGACTAAAGGAAGTGGGACTTCCAGATCACCTGTGGAAGGATGTTCCATAAGGAAGAGGCAGCAACAGAAAAGGCAGCTCCCAAGGTTCCACTACATGGGGTTGCTAACCCCCGGGCTGCAGCCTGTTCAGAACTGGGCTGCAGAAGCAGCAGGCAAATGTGCTTGCGCTCCATTTATGTGAGTGCGTGCGCCCGCTGTTTGTGAAGAACTATTGTCTCGCCAGTTCAGAAAGCTGCAAAGGTTGGGGACCACTGCACTAGATGGAAAAATGTATAGGTCTATCCTATCCTGTCCATTCTAGTGAGGTGGGCAATTATTCATAGAGAGAAGCAGTCCTGCAAATAACCTGATTCCATACCGTGTAGAGCCCTAAAGGTGATAGCCAGCTATTTGAAATGCACCCAAAAGAAAAACTGAGAGCTAGTGCAGCTTATGCAAGAGAGCTGTACATTCAAATTATTTGCTCCATCACCCACAGATTTATATAATTACGTATAATTCATTTACTGAGTAATAAATACTGTCTCTTAGGAAACTGGACTCGCAATCCAGTTCTATTAATCAAAAAGTCAAGTTATTATTTTGATTAACCTTCATAACTATTTCACGGGGGTGCTTATTTTCCTCTCACATACATACGCATGTGAACATTCTTACTTACCCACAGAGAGATTTTTAGTGAGGTTCAGATGGATAAAACTCTGGGGCGGAGCTGCCCGCATCACCCAAGGAAATCGGTCAACTTGTAACCGAGCAACTTTGACGTTGATCTCTGCTTTCACTTCATGCCACTCATTATCATTGAATGCCATCTCTGAGTGCACTGTTAAATTCTCATCTCCATTTCCAATGTTATAAGCAAAGACCAAGTCTTGAGAAGCTATGAAGACGTGAGAGAATTGAAGAGTTTCAGAAACATTTCAGGTCTGCCCAAAAAGAAATCTCTGCCGATTCAGATATTTATGCCAATGCATGAAAGCCAGCACATTGAGGAGTATCTTAGAGGTCTATAGAGAAATGTCTTAGGACATTCCATAAGTGTAACTCCCCTTGCTCCTATAGTTTTTGGCCAGGCCTTGGGGCTGTAATAAAATTGAATTGAATTGTTCCTATATCCCTATTCCCTAACCCACCACTAAGAACATTAGAGAATCTCCTATTTCAGCAATTGACCTTATTATCAGTGTCATTAACCCTCATTGAAGAAAAAAAACAAAAAACCTAGAGCCAGCTTTATCAGCCTTTATGTTAAATACAAGTTGGAGAGGCTTGCTCTTTGATTTCCTGCCAGCCCACATGCTAATGACTAGCAACACTATGATAAATATGCCAGCAAGACTCTTGGGAGTTGCAGTCTCAATGACCTAGTCAATTACGGTAAGTCCATGGACTAATTAAAAAAAGATGCTACATTGTGTTAAAAGCAAAATGTATGCCCCATTGGATCCTAAATTCCATACTGTTGAGCTCCATGCGGATATAGTTTGTCGGGCCCACATTCTCTAGGAAAGTGCCTGTTGGTGCAGAAGTCTTGAAGAAGAAACTGATATCCAGGCTGTAATTGAGCTTGAAGGTAGGAAATAGCAAAGCTGTTCCCCTGATGAAGGATACTGTATTCCAGGAGTTGCCTGCAAATCATGAAAAAAATATAGTGAGAAAACTGAATGAATGAATGAATGAATAAATGAATGAATGAATGAATGAATGAATGAATGAATGAATGAATGAATGAATGAATACATACATACATACATACATACATACATACATACATACATACATACATACATACATACATACATAAATAAATAAATAAATAAATAAATAAATAAATAAATAAATAAAAATTTAAAAAAAAAGAATGAATGAATGAATGAATGAATGAATGAATACATACATACATACATACATACATACATACATACATACATACATACATACATACATACATACATAAATAAATAAATAAATAAATAAATAAATAAATAAATAAATAAAAATTTATATGGCCGCTCAGCTCACTCTGTGACTCCAGGTGGCTTACAAGGATAAAAACCAGCGGTGGGTTGCTCCCAGTTCGGCCCGGTTCTAAGAACCGGTAGCGCCAGCGGCAGGAGGCTCTGCCCACCTGCCCGGGATGCTTCTGTGTAAAAGTGGCACGTGCAAGCGCGCACACAAACCAGTAGTAAATGGTTTTAGAACCCACTACTGATAAAAACTGTTAGATAGTGGGTAGAGATGACAGGAGACAGACTTCCAAAGCAGCTCTTTATTTCAGCTCTTGTGTAAGCAACCAGCAAAGAGCAGTCTGACAGCTTGCCCTTTTATAGGGAGCTGTCAGACAGACCAGCCAATAGCGTTTGAGCTTTTTCCCGCTCAAACGCTGGACCTGGTTGGAACCATGCAACACAGTTGAAACAGTTAGAACATAACACCCCTCCCCTCCTGGATGGAGCTGTCCAGCATACGTAATCACGCAGGTAGGCGGGGCGTTTTGGAGCCCTACTAGGCCTGCGCACTTCAGTTGGTGGTGAGGCAGCGGCCTGTGCGGACAGGTCTGCTGCCGCTCCGGGGCTCGAGCACGGACGCTCCTGGAAGGTACTGGGTGTGGCCTCCACGGCCGAAGGGACCGGTTCGAAGGGAGGACATCGCTGGCTCTCGGCTTCCACAGGTAGGCCTTCCGAGACACCCGGGCTTGAGTTAGCTAGGGGAGGAAAGTAAGGTGTTACTGTTTGTGGGTTGATTGATTCCCCACGCAGTCTGGAGCGTAATTGGTCCACATGTCTCTTCCAGAGGCGGCCGTCCTCGAGACGGACCTTGTAGGACAGGGGACCCAGCACTTTTTCGATGGTACCAGGTAGCCATAGGGCCCCCTCGGCGTAGTTGCGGGCGAACACAGAGTCCT
>QLTV01000570.1:90722-181149 GCA_003457575.1 Thermophis baileyi
TGAGATTTGGAGTTGCCAATTGTTTGACCATTCTGACACATAGTCAAGGTCTTTTTGTAGGGTAGTAGCATTGTTGGTGGTGTTGAATAGTTTTACATCATCAACGAAGAGAACGCAGTTGCTTATAATATGATCGCAACGGTCATTTATGTAAAGTATAAAGAGTTTGGGTCCTAAAACGCTGCCTTGGGGGACACTGCTGTTAAAAGATGCAGGGTTTGATAGGGCGCTCCATATTTTGACTACTTGTTGCCTGTTTGACAGGAACACAGCTATCCTCTTATGCAGGGATCCAGAACTGCCATAAGAGTTTAGTTTTAACAGTAGTTTGTCATGTACCACAGAATCAAAGGCTTTGCAGAAGTCTATGTAATTTGCGTCTATTGCTTTGCCCTGGTCGAGTTGTGTAGTCTATATGTTTTTACAGTGTAGAAGTTGCAGATTGCAAGATAAATTTTTTCTGAAACCAAATTGTTTGTGAGAGAGTAGGTTGTTAGTCTCTAAGTGGAGGGTAATGGCTTGGTTAATGATTGATTCCATGACTTTGCAGGTGACACAACACAAAGAGATTGGTCTGTAATTTTCAACTAGGCTGGGGTCTTCCTTTTTGAAGATAGGGATGACCGTGGCTAGTGACCATAGGTTGGGTAGGGAGCTGGTCCTGAAAGATTTATAAAAAATTATGCCCAGTGGTTCTGCTAGGGCAGAACCCCAAAGAGTAAGGGAGCAAACTCGGCACTTACTAGAACTGATGATGTTATCTAGTTGAGTAATGAAATGCCAAGCAGAGGGCAGCAAGGAATCCAAATATATTCCCAGCTCTTGGCTCATAGCATGTGTGCAAATCCATACCATCCATAGAATGAAAGAATGTCATACATACTCACTCTGGGTGTTGAGTAGGCGAGAGAAGTAACAGTGGAATTCAATTTGTTGCTCACAGTACTCAGAGGCATTTGCCAGGGCTGATACTTCCCCCCATGATGCATTCCAGTAGTCAACTGTGCCCAGGAAGGGCCTTTCTGGGCTATAGCCTGCTACTTTTGTGAGCCAATGACGATTGTGACGAACAATGGTCCATGCACGGTCCTCTGGAAAGTACAAGTGGACAGGCAACAGTTCAAACTGAAGATCAACTCCATCTAGTTGAAAAATTCCCAGATGTGCTTACTTCAAATCCCAGAATTCCCAGACAGAATGGGCATTTCTGAAAAATCTGGGAGTTGATGTCCACACATCTAGAGATTGCCTGAAAATTGGGCATCTACCAGATACAACTGCCTCTTCTCTCTTTCATGTTTCTGATGGCAGTTGAATAACTTTCCCAAATTTAATTAGAGCCAAACTCCAAATCTCTAGGAGAAAAGCTTCTATAACATTTCAATGTCCCTGACACAAGGGGAAAGCCTGAATTCCCATCCATTACCCATACCTCTCATGTCACAATACACAGTAAAAGGTTTGAGGGGTCCGCTACCATCTGGATCAATGGTGTAGTTCCCAGACATTTTTCCCCTGATTCGATAAGCTTCGCAGCTTTCCTTGTAAACGGCTAAAAGAGAAAGAAGGAAGTGAAAAAGCTATCCATGTTCAGAAGCCCTTTAAATCTTCCCTCACTCGCCCCATCAGGCTCACGAGTATGGCAGGTCTCCCCCATGTAACCCGTCAAGTCACAGATACAAGTGAAGTCATCCCAGGATTGGATGCATCGACTGCCATGTTCACACATGTTGGGGGTACACCTGGGACAAAAAAAAAGCAAGTTATCACAGGAACTCTTCTGCCAGCACAGATCTATGTTTTTGAGAAATGTGGCTCCTTTTTTTCTGATCCATGTACAGGACATTTCTTCAAAAATTTTCAAATGTTATAAAATGTCCAGCTATCTGTGTTACAAACTTAAAACTGTCCCTACCTTACTGATTTTCAACTTTCTCTTCCCTTGAAGATTTAACATTAACCATTAAACATTATGTAGATCCTGGTCTGTATTACTTCTAGTTGATCAATCATGGCATCATTAACTATATTTTTCTTGTTCTTTCTTTATTACTGAATTTGGCATCTTATTGGAAAAGACAGTTATTGATTTATCTTTTCATATATCATGTTATGTTTTCCATAACATATATGTTATGTTTTCGATAACATTCTATTATTAGAACTATGTAAGATTTTTGTTTTTCATGCTTTGGATTAGCTGAACAAGTCTCTCTATCCATTTTATCTCATGTGTCAAAAGGAAGTCAAGTTGTGCAATCCTCAATTTACTAATCATCTTTCCCTTTTTTGTCTTAGTGACAACTGCGCTTATATCCACCCATAACAATTTTGAAATCCTGTTAATAGTAATCTTGTTTGAAATATTATCTCATTAGCAACTGAGCTGATGACCTATTATCAAATCCAAAAGCATTCTGCTTTGGACAATGCAGGTACCCTCTGCAACTATCTGCCTTGAGAGCAACTATTATCCTAACATCCTAGGTGGGGAGCTCCATGGAGCATCTAAGTACTATGTAAAGAAATTCTTTAGGATTTCTGCAAAACTGATACTTATTTGTCTCTTACCTTTAGTTCACTTAACTCACAGCAGCATAGACAAGGCTCCTAATTTTATTTATATATATATATATATATATTGTCATTATTACATCTACATGCTCCTGACATACTGGGCTATGCGGACATTGTGGCAAGATTGAAACTTGCTTAGATTCAGCAACCTCTTTTGACACATGAGATAAAATGGATAGAGAGACTTGTTCAACTAACAATGACCTACAGCCTATAAGATCATCATACTAATGCTACAAATTAGAAGAGCTTCTTGGATTTCTCATTTGCACCATCATTTAAGACCCAATTATGCCCACCCAGACTTTGCTTCTCACAGACATACCTGTCCGTGATGCCACACACGTTGAAGTACACCTCAAAGTACTTGCCAAGCCGATGCTGACGAACCATGTCCAACTCTATCGGCTGGCGATCCACACTGACCATCTGCATGCAGCCATGAAAAGCTGTCTGATTGGACAGGCAGCCAGTTCGTAGTGCTGGCTTGGGGCACCCTACAAAACATCAGCCCAGCCATACACGCAGAAGAAAGAGATACAAAGATTATATTTACCTCAGTGGATTAGGCCCATATTAATTTGTATTTAACAAACAATGGGCCTCAGGGGACACTGATTACTATGGTTCTCCTCTAATCCCAAATCCAAACAATGAAACCAAATAATGTTTTGCAGAAGTGAAACGTCATAATTTTCAATTAATCATTAGGGTTGTGCAGTGCAACTTTGTCTTGAATGCAAAAGGGTGCTTTAGAGTATGTGCGAATGCAAATATAGCACTGCCTATTTGCAACTCTTTAAAGAGATGTGCTTTTTCCTAGGAACAAATAATAGGATCATTTATCCTGCTCAGTTCACAATCCTGCTTTCCATCACCCTGAAATTATTCAAATACTGTACCTTCAGGCTTAACCATCCAGTAATTCCAATTTACAGCTTTAAATTAAAATCAAATGAAGTACTGATTCTGAAAATCCAAATGCTAAATTGTGCAAAATTGACATGCACATGTAGCGTGGTTGCTCTCTATATCTGGAAAGCTGTGCATCCCAAGCTTTGCAGATGCTTTATTATTTCTTTTAATGCTTATCTTTGAAATCACTATATCTACAAAACCCACCCCTAAATAGAGAGAAGCTACTACAAATTGTAACACATCTTAAACTAGTCTTCCCCGTTTGAATGTTCAGCAGATGCATTAGATTTCAGGTCTCACAGTCAAACGCATCTAAAGGTCACCAGGCTATGGAAGTTCATCTGAGCTTTTTTCCCATAACAATTTACTACGTACCTCCAAAAAAGTACTGGTTCCCAGTACGCAACTGAATGTCTCGGTCAACACGGAAGCTGGCATCATTCTGGTCATCAATAGTGATAACAGCTGAGGATTCTCGTACTATCAAGGACACTGAGTGCCAGAAACCATCATTAAGACGATATCCTAAGAATGATAGAATACAAGAAATTAAGAGCAAGTAGCACTTAGACTTATATACTGCTTTACAGTGCTTTACAGCACTCTCTAAGCGGTTCACAGAGTCAGCATATTGCCCCCAACAATCTGGGTCCTCATTTTACCCACCTCGGAAGGATGGAAGGCTGAGTCAACCTTGAGCCGGTGAGATTTGAACCGCTGAACTGCTGAACAGTCAGCTGAAGTAGCCTGCAGTACTGCACTCTAACCACTGCGCCACCTCGGCTCTAGTGATAGGATTATGAATAAACTGGCCAGACCTTAAGATTTCACCCCCCCCCCATTGAAGCCACAGACTTTAAGATCCATAAAGCCTGCCCCACACAAAAACCTGGTTTCCTTGAGTTTGCTAGCCATTTTGCTTTTTGTCTATTATAAGAAATATATATTTTAAAGATTAGCTACAATGCATTATCCCCACTGTATTTGTAAGCCATCGTTTTACACTTTCATTTCACAAGAACTGCAAAGATTATAAGCAGCTTTCCATGCCTAGAATAGTATCCAAGAGCTGTTTGCCTAACGAGTTTAATCATAGAGAGCTAGTATTCCATTTAAATACCCTAACCCAGTCAATAGCAAGATCAAAAGGGATACTTCTTGGATCCAAACAGATCTGATTTAGGTGGTGAAATTAATACTACAAGCCAATTATAGTTTTAAATACCTGAGCTTCTTTGAGAACATCATCTCAACATTCATTTTATATTACACTTCCCATGGCCACATAGGATATATAGAAATGGGGTGGAAAAAGTCAAAGTGAGTAAGACTCCCCAACTCCATCTGCAAGGGTAACATCCAATAGACACCACAGATTTTTACTCACATACACACACGTGTATATGTGTATAAAGTTAAAGAAAAATTTAAAAGAATAGAAACAAATCTCTGTTTGAAAGAGAAAAGTAAGGAAAGTAAGGAAAAGTAGTAAGTGAAAAAAGTGCAAAGAAATAAATAGAAGAGAGGACGGGAGGGGAGGGGTGGGGTGGGAAGAAGAGGAGAGGAAGAAAACAGTTTCTGGTCTTCTTAACAGCAGTTACAAGTACATTTATATTTTACCATCTTTCTCTAAGGTTACAACATAATTTCCATCTTTCCATAGCCTATTTTTTCTAAACATTAAAGCCATAAAAAAAATTTTTTTTATTTTTTCAGTCAAAAATCCAAAAGGGGTTTCTAGTCATTACTAAATGAAGTTATTGGCTTGGAATTACTAAATGTAGTTAGGTTCTGTCTTAGGCCTAGTACTCTTCAACATTTTCATAAATGATTCAGAGGAGGAGCTAGGACAGCGGTTCTCAACCTGTGGGTCGCGACCCCTTTGGGGGTCGAACGACCTTTTCACAGGGGTCGCCGCGTGCGCTAGCCCGCCATCTTGGAAATGCTCCCAGTTCGGCCGTGCCTGCGGGTCGCCGGACAGCCGGTAGCCACGGAAGCGGGAGACTTCACCCACCCGCCCGGACGCCGCCATTTGAGTTCTTTTACCCTCGGCGCATGCACAGAGGGTAAAAGAACTCAAATGGCGGTGTCCGAGCGGGTGGGCTAA
This sequence comes from Thermophis baileyi, assembly GCA_003457575.1. Taxonomy (NCBI): domain Eukaryota; kingdom Metazoa; phylum Chordata; class Lepidosauria; order Squamata; family Dipsadidae; genus Thermophis; species Thermophis baileyi. Next base: position 96,325 of record QLTV01000570.1, read on the forward strand.
GTCTCCCGCTTCCGTGGCTACCGGCTGTCCGGCGACCCGCAGGCACGGCTGAACTGGGAGCATTTCACCACTGGTGCCACGCCCCCTGTCACCTCATCGCGTGCGGGGAGGGGGCGGGGAGGAGGTCGCGGGGGGTCGCGGCATTAAAAAGGTTGAGAACCACTGAGCTAGGAGAACTCATCAAATTTGCAGATGATACCAAGCTGGGGTGAATAGCTCACACTTTAGAAGATAAGCTCAAGCTTGACAGATTTAAACACTGGACTCTAATCAACAAAATATAATTCACTGGTGAGAAAAATAACACTTAGGCAAGAAAATCAAATGCAAAGGTATAGAATAAGTGGTACTTGGCTCAACAGCAGTAACTGTGAGAGAGATCTAGGAGTCCTGGATAACCACTTAAATATGAGCCAGCTGCCAAAAAAAAAAACCAATGCAGTCCTAAGCTGCATTAACAAAGATAGAATCAAGATCACATGAAATGCTAATACCACTTTATACTGCTTTGGAAAGACCACACTTGGAATACTGCATCCAGTTTTGGCACCATGATACAAAAAAGATGTTGAGACTCTAGAAAGAGTGCAACGATGATAAAGGGCCTAGAGACTAAAACATACGATGAACAGTTGCAGGAACTAGGCAAGTTTAGTCTAAATCTGGTGTTGGCAACCCGCGGCTCCCGAGCGGCATGCGGCTCTTTGACCCCTCTCCTGCAGCTTCCTGCCGACCTGGTCGCGCGACCTGCTCTCTGCCCCGAGACACTGGCCCAACCCAGCCATGGCCAACACCAACCTCGCTAACACGAGGGCTGGCAGGGTGGAAATTGTATCCAGGAGAAGGATACGACAGAAAGAGGGACAGGCCCGCAGCTGAGGAGCGAGCACAAGCTGCCGCCACCGCTTCCTCCTCCTCCTCATGCGACCCCCTGGTCAGCTGTTGCAGGTCCGAGAGGGCGCACACGAGCGGGGATACCCTCCTGAAGCGAGCAGCCAGGCTCGGCCAAAGTGCAGCGAAGGCGCGTGGAGCTGGCGGGCTGACCAGCTGATGGGCAAGCATCTTTGGTGAGGGCGCTATGGTTTTCTCCGAGCCTGATCCCTGGGGTGCATGTGCAAGGTTCAGCGGGGCTAGCCTCCTTTTCCCACTGCCCTGCTCGGAGAAAGCCGTAGCACCCTCGCCAAAGACGCTCGCCTGTCAGCCGGTCAACCCACCAGCTCCACGTGCCTTCAGTGCACTTTGGCCGAGCCTGGCTGCTCGCTTCAGGAGGGTATCCCCGCTCCTGTGCACCCTCCCTGCCCTGCAAAAGCTGGCCAGGGGGTCACGTGAGGAGATGGAGGAGGAAGCCGCCATCATGGCTCATGCTCGCTCCTCAGCCAGCCCAGATTTCCAAAAAGTTGCCAAGAAGAAAGAAAAGGAGCAGCGAAGAGCCCCAAAGAGAGCTCGCTGGGTCGGCCCAGCCTCGGCTTTCAGAGAGAGAGAGAGAGAGAGAGAGAGAGAGAGAGAGAGAGAGAAGAGAGAGAGAGAAAAAAGAGAGAGAGAGAAATGAGAGAGAGAGAGAGAGGAAAAAGAGAGAGAAACAACTGAGAGAGAGAAGGGGGAGAGAAAAAGAAAAGAAAAAAGAAAAGAAAAGAAAAGAAAAGAAAAGAAAAGAAAAGAAAAGAAAAGGGAAGGGAAGGGAAGGGAAGGGAAGGGAGAGGAGAAAGAAAGAAAGAAAGAAAGAAAGAAAGAAAGAAAGAAAGAAAGAAAGAAAGAAAGAAAGAAAGAAAGAAAGAAAGAAAGAAAGGGGAAGGGGGAAGGAGGGAGGGAGGGGAAAAACAGAAATGAGAGAGGGGAGGTAGGGAGGGAGAGAGAGAGACAGACAGACAGACAAAAAGACAGACAGACAGACAGACAGACCCATTTCCCACAGAAAACACTTGGAGCCACAAAACCTGGGTAGGTTTGGCGGGGGGGGGGTCATATGACTGGGTGGGAGTGATGTTGAGTTGGCCACACCCACCCAGGTTTTGTGGCTCCCAGTGTTTTTTTTTTCTGTGGGAAACGGGTCCAAATGGCTCTTCGACTGTTTAAGGTTGCAGACCCCTGGTCTAAATGAAGAGAAAGATTGGGGGTGACGTGATAGCAGTCTTCCAATATTTGAGGGGCTATCACAGAGAAGAGATGATCAACTTATTTTCCAAAGCACCTAAGAGCAGGATAAGAAGTAACAGATGGAAATTTATGAGGCAGAGATCCAACCTAGAACTAAGGAGAACTTTCCTGACAATGAGAACAATAAACAAGAGAAACTGCTTGCTTTCAAAAATTGTGGGTGCTCCATCAGTGGAGGTTTTTAAAAAGAGGCTGGGCAGCCATTTGTCTGAAATGATGTAGGGTATCCTGTTTGAGCAGGCGGTTGGAGTAGAAGACTTCCAAGGTTCCTTCCAACTCTGTTATTCTTTATGGTGAATTCTAATCAAACAAATCAATTGTACAATCTTTGCTAATTCTGTCATCTACACCAGCCATTCCTCTATTGTAGGTCTTTCAGAATCTTTTCATTTTTGCACATATAATAATCTTGCAGCAGTTATCTTATAAAGCAGAGATTTTGAAGCTTTTTTTTTTCAAAGTGGAAAAAATATCAGGAAATGGTAGCCACTTTGTGCCATACCAGTATAAGTAATTCTTGGCATTATGTGAACCAGGTCAATATATCTGAGGGAGAATGGGTACTATATATCTGTGTATGTGTGTGTTTGTGTGTGTGCGCACATATACACACAAAATCAATTCAAAATCTAATTGGAGAAATCTGCTTTCTAATTCCTAATTCAAGCAGCATTAATTTAAAAATATGCACGTAACTGAATTTTTGATTTTCTAATTTATTAAAACATACAGCAGATTAAAGATTGTAATTGTTCCTGGAGAAATTATATTAATCATTTTGTAGCTTTTTGTGTTGCAGCTCTGTAGGGACAATAACTTCCTGAATTTCCAGTCTGCACAGCCATTTTAAGAGTGCTCTAGAAATAAGGAGAAATGTTGAGAAAATGGTTGTCTAAAATATATTGACCTTTCTTTGTCATATAACTTCATTTCCATTGCACACAGCAATAAGAAAAGCCCAGTTTGGAATATACAAATAATGACTCAAAGCTAGATTGTGAAACTCTTAAAAAAAAAAAAACAGAAGGCAGGGACAAATTACACTCAATTTATTTGCAAGAAAACTACATGGATATATTAATAAAATCCTCAGGATATCAATCTGGCTTGAAAGATACTTTACTTAATATTTTTCAGTTTCTCCCTTAAAATAACAAATGGCAGAAACCCAAGACCTGATCAGAATTAAATGCTAACATCAGTCATAGACCTGGTAAGCAATTACAGAATTGCCCAGAATTTCTTGCCAACCAGACTCTTCTCTTCAAAATGCTTTTGTTTAAAAAGAGTCAATACAGGATGTTGAGCTATTAATTGCAAAGTTGCACATTTTGTTGGCTTCAAAATCTGAGCAAGGAATATTTGGGCGTATTACCCAAAAAGAGCCAAGTGATTTATTTTCATATTATGTTTATATATAGAAAAAGCAGAATCTCCCTTGCAGTGATTCATACCACTGATTCATCAAGCCAAGGTTGGATTTAGATATCCTCCTAAGCCATAAAATTTTAGACTGATTTTGAGCTTTGGGTCCTAATGGAATAGGTGGGCCCATTTCTTAATTGTATTAAATGAGATTATTGTTAGTATTGTTTTAGGTTAATTGTTCAGCTATTATTTGTGTTATCTATATTTTTGTGGGTTATTTTATTCTGTTTTTAATTATTAGCCCCCAAGGATCATGTATCTTAAATAGATGATAGATAGATAGGTAGATAGATAGATAGATAGATAGATAGATAGATAGATAGATAGATAGATAGATAGATAGATAGATAGATAGATAGATAGATAGATAGATAGATAGATAGATGATAGATGCACCTGCACAAAGAAAATACTCATTCTACAATCCATCTATGATCCAGTTATACATTTTAGTCAATATTTCATATTATTCATTAATATTGGCTAAATGCCTTAATTCAAGTTCAATGGAAATATTAGGAGCTTAAAATAAAGAGAGATTTGTTTCTTTTTTGTAGTTTGTCATGAAGCTAATCTTGGATGTGTATTTATTATTTGTATTTTTCTTCTGGAGACATTATTGCTCACTGCCCATCATTCACTGCACTATAATTGTTCCGCTATAAAAATGTTATTAATTGGTAAATAAAAATTTGACCATATTGTCACTGAATCTCTATTTGGCAGATTTAGTTTAGAAATTGTTATATTTTCCATATGGAGATGCAGCAGACCACGTTCCATTCTTATATTGGTATTTTCATACTAGAAATTGACCTGCTAGAAGTTGGCCAAAGTTTGGGTGGCACAAATAAGCACCATGCATTGTCCATCCTGACCTAAATCTACATGGAAAGCACCACCAAAAGTGCTTGAGAACGTCTTATTACTGCAGGAGTGGGTAATTAACTTTTTAATAAACTTAACATTATTTATACATACCCATCTTTTAATGTTCTGCTTTTAAATTTTATCCACACCAAAGAAGCCTTTATTTCAAGATACTGTAACTCCTCAACACCCAGACCTCAGAGATTCTTCCCCATTCTAGTTGACTCTATCACCAGACATCTCCCCCTCACACACACACACTCACACACTCTCAATAACTCTTTATTCATTCCAATTAACAACCAGGGCTAGCTTGTTTGTGGAATGAATCACATAAAGCACTGCTGGCAGCCACCACCTCTCCTCTTTCAAAGCATAGCCTGTCCAGCCACTGATATACAAATTAGTTGGGGAGCAGACATCCATTTGTGAGAAGGTGAAATGTATTTTATTTTATTTTGTTTTGTTTTATTTATTTATTTATTTATTGTCAAGCATATATATAAGATTGCAGTAAAAGTATAAACATGTATACATGAGACGGTTTTGAACATTAGGACAGGGACGGTAGCAGGGGTGAAATGCTCCCGGTTCGCTCGTACCTGTCGGTCGCCGTACAGCCGGTCGCCAAGGTAGCGCAAGGCGCCACCCACCCGCCCGGACGCCGCCATTTGGGTTCTTTTACCCTCTACGAATGCACAGAACGCTTTGCGCATGCACAGAGGGTAAAAAAACCCAAATGGCGGCATCCGGGTGGGTGGGCGGAACCTCGCGCTACCTTGGCGACCGGCTCTACGGCGACCGACACATACGAGCAAACCAGGAGCATTTCACCCCTGATATATTGTTACCCTTAGTAACCCTCGGTAGGCATGTTGGTGCGCTTATGCATGCCCCTTACAGACCTCTTAGGAATGGGGTGAGGTCAACAGTAGACAGTCTAAGGTTAAAGTTTTGGGGATTTGGGGAAGAAACCACAGAGTCTGGTAGTATATTCCAGGCATTGACCACTCTGTTGCTGAAGTCGTATTTTCTGCAATCGAGTTTGGAGCAGTTTACCTTAAGTTTGTAGTTATTGTGTGCTCGTGTATTGTTGCAGTTGAAGCTGAAGTAGTCATTGACGGGTAGGACATTGTAGCAGATAATTTTATGTGCTACACTTAGGTCAGACCTAAGGCGGCGTAGTTCTAAGTTGTCTAAGCCCAAAATTTCAAGTCTGGTGGCATATTAGCATGGGAATTAGCATGGGAATACCTGAGACCAGCCAGTAACTTTGGACAGGAGAGGAGGCAAGACTTCAACATCCTTAACAGCCTCTGCTGAAAGCTAGCGTAAATACCAAGAAGGCAACATTACAACTAAAGCTTTCCCCATCATTAGCCCTATACTACCACCAAATCCAACTGTGAGGGTAAATAGGAGAATCTGCCCAACCAAGAAAGCTTACCTGCCCCAAGTAGAGTTATAGTTTCTTATTGAACTGGAAAAGAAAAATATCTGACTTAGATCCCTAATTTCTCCAGTCTTTGGGCAAAGAAGAAACAATCCAACAAGCTGTATTCCACCTTTAAGTGGATCCAGCATCACCAACCTTCCTTTTCCTCTCTCCCACAGGGCACCTTTCCAACATGAGGAACATACTATGTAACATGCTTTGGAGTCTTACCTTGGAGCCCTTTTACTAACTGAAACCCTAACCCTCTTTACCTTACTGCCTACCTGCTGCAAATTCCAGCTTCTTGGTTTTGGTTTTGGTTTTTGGCTGAGCAATTGTGACATTGACTTGTCCATCACTCAGGACCATCTCAAGCCATCCTAGATCATCAGCAAAGGATGTGTACATAAGCAGCCCTACAACATCCCATGTGCGGAAACGGAAGCTGACTGCCAGCATGTTGCGCCGAGGATATCCAGGGATCTGCAAGAAGTTGTTGACCCCAGCAAAGGTAAAAGGGAACAAGAGGTTGTCCCGACAGAAATAGCCCACATGACCCTGCAACAAAGAGAGAAAGCACAGTGATATTCACAGAGGAAAGCAAAAGCAAAGAGAGAAGGCGAGTCCATTAAGGAAGGGCCACATGCATTTGCTCCCATATCCACATGCCTTATATATGGTGACACAATCTGCTGCCTTGGCCACCAAAAAGGTCTCTGTTGGGCTCCTTCTTTTAGCTAACTCTAGAAACATTCCAGAGACTCCACACAGCACAGTTAGTAAGGAATATTTATTTTACATTAAGGAAGAAGACATTAAAACAAAAGATATTACTGTCTTATCGCCTTCTGGAAGATGAGCTTTCAGTCCCTTCCTTACTTTCTTGTTCATGCTTAGCATTAAGTGGCAGTTGCCTATTGAAATATTCAGCAATCTTGCCCAAGGAAAGTATAGTTCCCAATATATCCATTGAGCAGGCCTTGGAACGACAGAGAGCCCCATCCACTTTTCTCACTAGCCAGCTGGATCATCCTGATCATCTAACCAATAGGAGCTGGATTGTTTGATTGATTGCTGCTGCAATTAATATCAAAAGAGGAAGCAGTCTGGTTCCCATCTGCCCACTCACTAGATCACTGGTTTGCTAATAGCAGCAGGAATTCATCAATTTACAGCAAGTTGCTGGGAGGGAAGAGGGAGGGAGGGAGATAATGAAGTTTGTGAGCAAGTGTGAAAGTGTATGGGGCCACACATAGAGACACATACACACTTCTACACATGCAAAACTCATCAGGCTGTAAAAAAGTTACTCCACAGGTGAACCATGTTATGAGGCATTCAATTCTGCACATCATAATATCTTTCCTTTATGTTCAAATAGAGGGACTTATCCCAACAGAACTATTACTGCATGCTGAGAACATGGAAAGCCTTGGAAATAGAGGAGCTTAGTAAAAGGGCCAAGAAAAATTTCCCAGAGTTGGGAAGCAATTTCAGGTCTTTCAAAACATTTAGGTTTAGCACGGATCCAGAGCAGAACTCAAATAATGCATGCAAAACACATACATTTCTGCCAGTAACTGGATCCATCAGACTCTTCTTTGAATTGTCATCTGGCAGTAACTATTCCATCAAGGTACAGCAAACAAGGCTGGGAAGTAGGACCACTTTATCATCCTGAGCTGTTGGTTAGTAAATGTTAGAAAAACTACTATTTAACTATAAGATTTGGTGCCTGAATTTGCTTTTTTTCTTTTTATTATATTTTATATAATAGGTTTTAGACTGTAAGTCCACAGGCACATCCTTTCACTTTAAAGGATATTTGATACTCTAGAAGTCTTGTTCATTAAACATTGGAGTAAGAATACTTTACAGAAATATGATTCCAATCTCTCCAAAACATGAACCCTTTGATATTTTGCTAATTTTCTTCATAATCAAGCCAATCTGAATATTCCAATTTTGTTTCCCCTTCCTTACCAAGTGGAAACATCAGGACTGCTTTCATAACATCAGTTTTCCTAGAGGAGATTATACTGGAGTTTCCTTTCCAGGACCAGCTATGAAAAATCAATTCACTTACAATGAAATCAGAACAGAAAAACAGGTGGCAGGCAGCAGCAGGATCAATTACAGGACAAAAGCAATATCAGCTTATGCACAGACTCAGCAGAGATTAACAACTACAGGCCAAGAGCCTGCCTCCAACTACAATAGAGTCAGTTTTTATCTTCATTGTCACTGACCAGCTTTTCCCAAACATATCCTCCAGATGTGTGGAGTTCAACTTTCCACACTGGTTGAGGAAGTCTGAAAGCTGAAGTCCAGATAACTGCAGGGTTTCTAAGTTGGTAAGGCTGCCATAGATCCTAGACGCAACCTACATTAATTCTTACCTCAACCCGGATGGAGGGATGCCGACGTCTTACTAAATTAGTAATATAAACCAGGTTGTAGGCAATGTTTTCCATACAGCCACGAAAGTTTGGCCTATAGACAAGACGCTGTTTCTCGTTGTTTCTCACTCCTCCAAAAAAGATCTGCAGAAAACAAGGAGGACACAACTCAGCTGGGATCCAATTAGGTCCCTGATTTTTAATGGCTGCACATAGATCATGTGGCCATAATGAAAGACAGAGAATGTAGGGTTAAAGGTCATTAAAGTTCCCAGCAGATATCAACTCCATGGAAAAGTGGAGAGGTACATTTCAGTTGGTTTCAAATTTCACATCCCAAATGAGCATTATCACAGTGTAAATTCTTCCAACGCATATCACCTCTGTGTCTAGGTCAAGCTGCTCAAATTCCCCATTGAGGCGGAATTGCAGAATCTCCCCATCCAGGCTGAAGTTGACATATTTTCTATAGCGATCAAGGCGAAATTGGTGCCAATGTTGGTCATCCAAGAGGCTCCCCAGCTTCATTGTTGTCTCCCCTCCGCTCATATTTAATGAGCTGTTACCTGATAGTAGAAACCCATATTTTAAAAAAGCATTAGAAATAATATCAATAAATACTAGATTCTGTCTGATTCATTGTAAGGACATACTCAGATTAGATAACCATTTATTGTGATTGATTATTCTTACTATATGGGCTGCATATGCTAACTACCAAATGTTGATTTGATTTTAATAATATTTTAAAATATTAAATTGATATAAGATCATACATATATGGAGTACTAATTGAATCAGTTTTATACAGCTTGTAAGTCTTCTGCTTCTTTTTTTATTCCCTTTTTTCTTTTTCTTTTGCTCGGTGCCATTTTCAAATAGCTGTACAAACAAAACAAAAGAAAAGAAATCCTGGGGAATTTCATTTCTAAGACTTCGCATTTCTGTCTAAAAAATTCATTAAACAAATCTAGCCTTCAGCAAAAGAGTACTTAGAGATAAGTGCATCATTTCACAACTTTAGGCAGTGCTAGTTAGCTCACTAAAAAAAAATGGTGTATGCAAATTCAATGCCAATTTTCTTTAAACAGACTTCGCAAAATTTCAGCATTTTGCCCTGATATGAAATAGAAGGTGTTTAGAGCAAACCTAGTCAAGGTCATTATATTTATCTGCCTTTACTGTAGTACCAAAAAGCACTCACATTTTTGCTGTCTGTATGTATAACTTTGACTGATTGGAACTTTGCGAATGAAACTATCAATATTTCTGCTTGACTAATCTGACCAATGTTCAAAGATTAAACAAAATCTAACTGGCAGTATAAGAGAAAATAAATTTGCACATGGGAATAGACACAAGTCAATCCCCTGTTGGGAAATATAAACCAGGTGCATATTGGTAGCAATAAAAGGAAAAGACAATGAGTTTCAATATGCACTGGCTGAGGAAAAGTGCAGAGGTTCTAAAAGTTCTCAACACAATTTCCTTGTTCCTATATTCCGGTAATACATCACTCCCACATTCCGGGTTCCTGCATGTAATGACATTGGCACATGCTGGTTGTTGGGAGGCTTCCTTCCACTTCTTGATTAACACGTACTTAAAGTTATTTTCACCCTCTCCGCCCTGCCTTTTGGCCTTCCCCCAACACAACACCAACATTAAAAATTGTGGTGAATCATGTCTTTAAATAGGCTGTCACAATTAAATGGTTCATTAAATGAACACACTGAATTCATACTGCCTGATTCCATTGTTACAAAGAAGCAGGCAATAAGTTACATGTTGGCATGGAATATTATATTCTGTACACACCTTAACCTGAACACCTCTGTTGGACCTACTAGGTGCTTTATTCCCCAACTTAAGCCATAGCCTTAGACTAAGTAGCCAAAAAAGGATTCACTTGTATTCCTTCATTCATGGTATGGATGGCATATTCAAAGGAGGTAAAGGGCTAAATTAACCTGGCATCTTTTCCCCTGGAGAAACAGCTAGCCTTTGGGGAATTCTCAAATGTCCTTTGCACCTTGGGATGAAACCAATTATAAACCCTACAGTTAGCTAAACCAAGGTCAAGCCCCTTCTTTACCCTATGTCAGGGTTCCAAGTAACACCCCCAACGAAAGAAGACTCCGAGGCTAGAAGTTCCTCAAAGTTCCATTTTATTAGAGATGTCATATTGGCACATCTGGGAAAACCCGAATCTGAAAGCTTCCGGGTTTTCCCCACCCAAAAGAAAGTCAAAGTCCCTTCCCCTGCACCCACAAGTTCATCACATGGTCCAATCACTCCACCATCCCAACTGGAGATGCCTCCCAGTCACGCCACTCCAGGTGCAGGCTGAATTGTCCTTGACTCCCAGAGAAAAGAATGTTGTTATGGCTGTATACCTCTACCACGCCATGCAATCCCCCCCTCCCAGTTTCCCACAGCACTAAGTGTGGCAGCCCTGAAGATCCAAAGAAAAAGATGGCACCAGGGCTGATACCCTATTTCCTTCAAATACTACCAATAAAATCATAGTCTGCCTTCTACTTATTCAGATTTTTAACTCTTGTTCTGAGTATTGATTTCAGTGGAATGACAAAGAGTGAAATGTGCTTTGAGGTCTATCCAGTCTTTACTTTGAACCTTTACACTGAATCTTCTCAACATGGGTCTTTCAGGTGTATTGGTACTCCCCCAAATACCAAAGTTTCCGAATTAAACTGGAAATTCTGCAAGTCACAATCCTGATACAGCTCCAGTAGTGCATGAGACCAGAGAAAAGATGTAAAAGTGTTTAAGAGGAAGAAAATGAGCCTTCAAAAGTATTAAAATCTTAATTTAGAAACTGACATACTGTAAAACAGAGAATTAGCAGTAAAAAAAAAAAAAGTTGGGCTGTAGTCCTAGTCTGATTTTTTGGGATGGGCCTAATATAAGCCCTACCCAAAATAAGCCCTAGTGAAGGGGGTGGGGGTGGCCAGGACAGGAGGCAGCCCTTTCCCAGTCACCTCATGGAGGCTCAGCCCCTTAATCGCAGCCTGCGGATCAGCTGAGCCAGCAAGGGCCGGGAGCTGCCTCTCATTTTGTCTCTCTAGGTGCCTGGAGGTGTTTCCAGGCACTCTTGCCAGCCCCAGCCCTACCTGCAGCGCTAGGCAACCTCGCAACCGAGGGCCTCTCTCTTCTGCAGCTCACCTTGTGGCTCTGGAGCAGGAGGCAACCACAGTTTGCGCTCCGCCAGGCCTGGAGCTCTGGTCTTGCTCAGGCTGCTGCTACAATGAGGCAGAAAGTTGTGCGGCGCATCGGAATTGGCTCCCCCCACCACCTCTGCCTGGCTGCTGGGCCTGTTGCACCTGCTACTGCTGGCCTTGCAGGGCCTCATCGCCCTCCTGGCTGCGCTGCTCTGGCGTGGGGCAACTTGGCCCAGATCTCCAGAACACCTCCCCTGCTGCCAGCCTGCCAGGGCCCCCTTCGCCAGCGGTCGCACTGCCCTGCACAAGCTCCATGGCAGACCTGCAGCGGGACAGCGGGACAGAGGAGGGAGGGGGAGATTACCCCTTCCTCCTTTGCACCCCAAAACCCCATCTTCCCTGGCTGCCGAGCCCCCGGCCTGAAGGCTTAAGATGGAGCATTTTGGGGATATGTGTCTATGCTGGGCTCCTCAAGGAAAGGACGATCCCCCCCCAACTTTCCTGCGGATTGTCCCTTCCTTGAGGAGCCCTGCATAGAAGCACATCCCCAAAAATGCTCTCTCTGATGCTTCCAGCCTTGCAATCCTGCACAGGGAAAATGGAGGTTTGCCCCAAAGCTGCGGCAGAGCGTAGCATCGAAAGACCTCTGCAGGTAACATTTCTGAAATGTTAACTTTTAACACCTCCCTCCGCGCATCTTTGGCACAAGGAAAGGACAATTGGCAGGAAAATGGGGGGGCGCTGTGGGGAGTTCTGGGAGTTGAAATCCACAACTCTTAAAGTGGCTAAGCATCTGCCCTTGCTTCTGCTGGCCTCGCGTGTGCTCTTCGCCCTCCTGGCAGCACTGCTCTCGGCCGCCCTGCTGGGCTGCTCCTGCCTGACATAGTGAAGGCCAGGGCATGCCAAGAGGTTGGCCCATTGCAGCAGGCAAGCAGGCAGTGGGATGGAGAGGGTGGGGCCAGCGGTAGCTGCCCTCCCACTCCCGTCAGCCCCCACGCTCGCCGCCTCCTGCACGTCAAAAAAAAATAAAACCTCCCTGAAAATAAGCCTAAGTGCTTATTTTCAAGCCCAAAAGAAAATAAGACCGAGTCTTATTTTTGGGGAACATGGTAGGTTTGGTGGGTGTGCTCACTGGTTTTGAAGTCTACTTGACTGCAATCTGCAGCTGATGTAATAAAACAATGCACAGTTCCCATGACTTCACCCATCCCCCCCAAAAAATCCCCCAGAAATGTTGCTCCAAAACTCCTTATTGCTTGGGATATTGATATACACCACAATTCAGAAATATATTTAGCCTCAATTCAAACTTGAAAGAAAGATGACTGCTTCTCTTCTGACTTGCTTATCAATTGTATCAACAATTTTCCTCCTCCTCTGGCATATCAACAAAGAATCCAGGCATCTACCAAGCTCATGCTTCTTCCTTCTGATCTCACCAAGACTTATGCTCAGAACCAGCTGGGCTTGCTGAAGTTCCACACTGATGTAATCTCCCTGAGATCCTGCCGCATACATTAAGATGCCCTCACGCTCCATTGTTTTGAAGTTGAACCCAATGATGTCTTCAGTGGAACGAACTTTTTTGCTGCGAAACTGGTAAGAAATGGCATCATCCCCATCAAAATATAAGATTTCAGAATCTGCAGGAAAGAACGAATATATAGTTATCACAAGTCAAGTCCTTTCCCCAAGTGACCACCAGTTCATCGTAATAATCCCAAATGAGACCATTTAAATCCTGGCCAATGCTAAACCTGCATGTCTGAAACTTCTGAAGAGTCTGAGGTCAGGGATTAAGTGTTCCCTGTTCTCCACGATGCAACACAATTTCCTGAGTCCCATTTGCTCCCATCTTACTTGGTCTCACTCTCACCAAAACACCCCACCTGGAAAAATACAACTTGAAAACAAGTTATTTCCGTCCTCTTTTTTCACTCTCAGAGCTTAAGAAGAAAAATGGGAAAATAAATCTGGCAATCATAGTTCTGCCTCAAAACAAAAGGCTGAAAAAGTGCCTCAATAATTTACCCACAGATATTTTTTGCATTTCTGCCGTAAAAGACTGATCTGCTTCATGTATTAGCTACTCTCCTTCTAAGTGATATAAACCAGAAAGACAAGCACTAGTACTTCAAGTTACACTTGCATCCCTCTCACTCCATTTTTTTATGAAAAGGGGGGGTGGGTGAGAATAAATTTTGCCTTACATCTTCCATTTCTTGTTTCTATACTTCAACTAAAGGACATTATTCTCAGCAGAATCACTTACCATAGTAGCATCCATAAAGGCCAACTCGTAAACCAATAGTGCCCTGTGTGTTCCAAGCCACAGGAATGATCCGGAGATAGCGAGCCAAAATGGGGTAATGTAGGTCATGGCTGACCACACCACTAGAATTTACATTGCCAAAAAATGTCTAGGTCAGAAAAAAGAAAAGCAAAAGTTGGAAATGCTACTTAGGCTTAGGCTTTTAATATTGCATAAGTAAGAAATCTTGGTTTTCACAAATGGGGATGGGGTGGGGGAATCCGAGACCAACAAGAGATAAGAAACAACACATATGTTTCACATTCAGTCTCTATCATCCCACTTATAAAAGATATGTATAGTCAGTTGGGGAAGGGCTTGTGCCAGCTCTTATAGCCAGACACAATTTAATACAATGAACTAGAAGAAATAAAATTCTCACTTTACGGTATCTCCTTATATAATTCATTCCCATCACAAAAGTCTTTCATGGGTTCTAAAATAAGTTTTCAATATGTATTAAATTTATTATAGCAAAGGAACTGAATGTGTTTTGGGTTGAATAACTTATTTTAATAGATATTGGGTAAAGTAAAAAATGTAAGGAAGATCTATCTTTAATCTTTGCCTCTTTCTTCTGAAAAGTATCAAACAGCAAATTAATATTAATCATTTACTTTGAGTTCAAATGAAAGTTGAAATTTTTAGAATTAATCCTCTCTGTTAGTCTCTTCACACACAAACCAACAAAAAATCTGTTTCAACATGGGAAATATAGGAATGCATACATACATACATGTGTGTATATGTATATGTGTGTGTTATATGAATGTATATGTACATGTACATGTACATATACATATACATACATACATACATACATACATACATACACATACACATACACATACACATACACAAACACATACACATACACATATAAACATAAATTGATAAGAAAACTAATTAGGGAAGGGACTGTCAAATTAGTCATACAGGGGCAGCAAACCTGTTATATATATATATATATATATACAAGCCATCATCCGTAGTTAAACTTCTAGACTGTACTCATATATAATATTATATAAGGATTTTTAAAACTATAGCTTTCTGAACCACCTATAATGGACTAACTCATAATTACATTAAGCTATATCATGTTAGGGATCTATGCAATGTGAGAACTGGATTGCATAGTCTTTAATTTGTAATTATCCACCTCCCATTCTGAAGACGACCAAAATCAGGGATGATGGGTAATTAATCTAACTATACTCCTCTCCTTCTTTCCAGTATCCCTTCCCTATCATTTCTTTTCTTCTTTGCCCAGTTATCTATCAGAATATAGTTAATTTAATTGCTTTAATGATAAAATTAGTTCAATTTATCATTCCAATTTATGATAGTTTTCCTGATGTATTGTTCACTCATAAATAAGTATTTTATTAATGGCTTAGCACTATACATTGTTTTTCAATCTTTGCAACTTTAAGGTATGACTGGGTGGGGAATTCTGGAAGTTGAAATCCATCCACCTTAAAGTTGCCAAGGTTGAGAAACACTGGCTTAGTATGCTGCATCACTATGAACTATTCAACAAGCCATGATTCAAAATTCCAATCAAAATGATGATCTTGACTCTGCAAAAAGCAGATGTAAAAGTTTCCAATACTTTTTTTCTTGCCTGCACTGAGTAATGCAGTAGGGAGCACGTGAGTCTGAACTCACTGTAGATTGTTTCTGCTAAAACAGGAGAATCAACGGCTTCTTTCCCACAAGAATAAGGATTTCATCCTGGATTAAATGCCCCTGGGCAATTATTGGCAGAATGACGTGGAACAAAATGTCCTTCCTTTCTTTCTTTTCCAAGTCTTGTATCAAATAAGTCATAGAGTTTATCATGTTTCGCTGAATAAGTCAGGTTTGGCTGGCTTCATATAACACCAAGCTATAAACCATGACTGGGAAACTTCAACTTCTGCTTCATACAAAATGCTAAGCTAATGTTAATGCATGCCTGGGATCTATATCTAAAACAGCAGAGGAACCTAAATATGTTAATTGATAGGTGCATGAACATTTTTTCCCCTGAGTTTTTCAGGAAGGTTTAGGAGTTCTGTTAAACACACACAAACAATGTCTATGGAGATCCTCAGTCATCCAGGTCATGGTTGTCCCAAAAGTGCTTTTTCAAGAGGCAACTGGACTTTCTGGTTTTTCTTCATAAGCTGAAGAAGCTTCTTGGATGAGAAGCGAAACGTCGTCAAAGAAAAACCGGAAAGTCCAGTTGCCTCTTGAAAAAAACACCTTTGGGACACACACAAACAATACACACAAACCATGTGTTAAGCCTGTTTTACAACTTGAATCACAGTTTCTATATGTTTTCTATTTCAAAGTGATTGGAAATTATATCATTATTTTGGGATAATTATAGTTAGAAAGCTCAGTCTGAAGTGACATACAGGTAGCCCTCGACTTATAACCATTCATTTAGCGACTGTTTGAAGTTACAATGACACTGAAAAAAGTGACTTACAACCAATCCTTACACTTACTACCACTGCAGCATCCCCATAGTTACATGATCAAAGTTTGGGCACGTGCCACCTGTCTGTATTTACGACAGCTGCAGCCAGCTGGGAACATGTAATCGCCATTTGCTACTTTCCCAGCTGGCTTCTGACAACAAATTCAATGGATGAAGCCAGATTCACTTAATGACTTCATGATTCTCTTAACAACTGCATTTAACAATTATGTGAAAAAAAAAGTCATAAAATCAGGCAGGACTCACTTAATAACTGCCTTGCTTAACAATGGAAAATCTGGTCTCAATTGTGATCATAAGTTGAGGACTACCTGTATAGTTCTGAGGTCTTAATTTGCCCACCCTCGTACTTAATAAAATAAACTGTGGATGAGGGATTTGTGAACTTTGTAATGAAATTTGACCCTAACCAGTGAATAATTCTCTGTACATCTTGCCAGAAAGAACTAGAAAACCAAAAAGAGTTATCTAGGTTTCCTTATAGGGAAAGGACACTATGATTACTTCACTCAGGCAGAAGCATGCCAATTTCTTGTTGCATCCTTATGTATTATATTGGTGTACCTTATTATTTCTCTTCTTTTCTTTTCTTTTTTCTTTTTCTTTTCCTTTCTTTTCTTTCTTTTTCTTTCTTTCTTTCTCTCTTTTTTCTTTTTCTTTCTTTCTTTCTCACTTTTTCTTTCTTTCTTTCTCTCTTTTTCTCTTTCTTTCTTTCTTTCTTTCTTTTCTTCTTTTCTTTCTCTTTTTATTATGCTTTCATTTGATTCCCAAGCAACATCAGAAGCAACTGTAAGTCATCCTTAAGAGTACATATTACAGTATTTTCACTCTTATTTTGACACAGGATACAATCTGATATCTGTCAGTGGCATACTCAGATGATCCCAAAAGGAGACCATCACTTATTCACACACACACACACACACACACACACTGAATACTGTCTTCCAGACTCAATCCACTTTGACAAGCATGAGAATTGGACTTACTACCCTGTATATGCCTGATCTCAAAAGCAATCCCCAGCTCAGGGAGCTGTGGGCAGCCTAAATAGTAATTAATTGATGGTGGTAGCAGGTAAGGGAGAAAGGCTACACAGGAAGTGGGAGATGGAGAGACATCCCTATAGCCGACACCTGTGGTCCAGCATGTTTTTGAATGTTTATTGGTTTACACTCTTGTAGAAATCACTCATATAGAATCATTCTTCTGTATGTTGTATACAGAAGTATACAGTATGTAGCATCATACGCCAGCATTCTGTCTATGGCAAGATAGGGTGTATCAACTGTTATTTATTTATTTGTTTGTTTGTTTATTAAATTTGTTTGCCACTCATCTTGCTTCAAAGGGACTCTGGGTAGTTTACAACATTAAAAGCAATAAAACCAGAAAAGATATTTCTAAATATAATACAAATATAATTATTTAATAATATTATAAATAAACTACATTCCTTTTTATTATTACTTTTACTAGATTTTTGTCCACATAATAAAAATATTAAAATTAAAAGAAAAATAAGTAAAACGGATTTTTCCCTGACCAAACTGGTCAGTTTTGCCTTTCTCATTAACTCCGTCAATTTTATAATCCTATCTTACATTTCATTATTCTTCCAGTAAAAAATTGCATTCTCATTGTTCAAATGACAATGTGAGGCCACCTTACAAAGAAAAAAAAAACATGGTATCAGGCATCTAAAGCAGAATTTATAGCAGAATTCCCTTATGAAACCTGAAGGTCTGCAGTTTTGAGATTTAGCAAGATAAACATTTTCCACTGCAAAGGTTTGCTAATTTAGTAGACTTATTGATGGCCTGAATGGAAGCAGAGGTTCTCCTGCTGCAACACTGCTACCAGACTGAATGCAAAAAGAAAAATCCAGCTTTATTATTTAATTTGAAAATCATCTGACACCAAATTACCCTGGATGGTTTACATGCTTGAAAAGCAAGAACAAAACAAATTAAGAAACAAATCATAGACATTCAGAAGAGAACAGAAACCAAATCAATACAAAAACCACATCCAACTCATCAGTCCCACGGCCAGGTTTTCTCAAGATTTTTAGAACATCACTTGGGAGAAGTCATAGAGATCTATGGGGAGTGGGGGGAGAGGAGCACAACAGAGAAAGCACATTTCTTGGGCCCAATAAAACACATTATTCGAGTGCTCTCCTTTCTGCCATGGGGCCAGAAAAGCAGAACGTATTTTGAAACCTTCCACTTTTATGATGATGCTCCTCAAGACAAAATTAAACCATGAGTAAGTTTGCTTCCACCAAAGAATACTGCAACTGGGGAACCTACTACGCCTGCATAAGGTAGCTGAATGAGAAAGCTATGACTAGATTTCTGTGACTTTACAGAAATGAAACTATCCAGGACATGGTGAATGTAGGTACCCCAAAGAACGTCAACCTGGAAGAAGCTATGCAGATGATAACAAAGCTTGAGAGGGTCAGGGGCAACCCAGGGCTAAGATCAAGAAATTTTAATCGAGCACTAGCCACCCAAATTAATTTGAAAAAGGAGTGCTAGTAAGAACCCAGGCAAGAAAAACTTTACCTCGTGATTAAGGCACTATATTCATCCAATTTAAGGGCATGAGGGATACTTATTGGGCAAAAGATACATAAAAGGGGCAGGATATGTTGATAAGATTGCTAAGTGCCATAAATGTAAGAATATGGAACAAATTATGTCGTATTTGAACAGTGAGAGAAAGTGCAGAAAAAAATAGATCCAATGATCACTTATTTGGGGGAGTAACTGTATGCATGTATGTTTCTGCCAACTCACAGGAAGCAGTGAGTTGGCACTGCCGAGGTGGCGCAGTGGTTAGAGTGCAGCACTGCAGGCTACTTCAGCTGACTGCTAGCTGCAGTTCAGCGGTTCAAATCTCACCGGCTCAAGGTTGACTCAGCCTTCCATCCTTCTGAGGTGGGTAAAATGAGGACCCAGATTGTTGGGGGCAATATGCTGACTCTGTGAACCGCTTAGAGAGGGCTGTAAAGCACTATGAAGCGGTATATAAGTCTAAGTGCTATTGCTATTGCTATTGCTATCTTTGTAAATCAATGACTGAGAGGTATGCATTAAAAGCTAAGTCAAAAGCTCATAAAGTTGTGTGAAGAGGAAGGAAGAGAAACTTGTTAGAAATACCCAGGGAGTTTACTTCTAGGCAAAAGGGGCTGAAACCATTTTTGAGTCCATAAGAAGACTAATACTGCATTTGAAAATGACTCAGGCAGATACCTCTAATTCATTACATTATAAAGAGAAGGAAAAGGAGGTAGAGCACAATCAGACTTGCAAGATTCTGCTATAACTAGCCAATCTTAATTAAAAAGTATGTTTAGCTTCCTGTGGAGTTGATTTCCCGCCCTGATCCACCTAGCGAGGCTGACAAGAATGGATTTAGAATCCATCTATAACTATTTCAAGGGCTTGCTTCATCTCCTATTACACTGCCTGCAGATCAAGTGGCGAAGCTTGATATTGCCAGTAGTACTTTTGAGGCAGAACTCAAACAATATTAAAAATACATGCTACTGACAGTTAAGCAGTCTTATGGGCTCAGAGGCATCTTTTGCAGTGTCCTACCTAGTGTGTCATGAGGAAGTAACTCTCCATGGTGCTTGCCTAACAACCATAAGTTTCCCTCCAATAAACTGCTCCCTATACATTCTATACAGCTAGAATGCCATTGCTGTTCTTTACAAAGTAAAGTCATACTAGAGTAGATGTACTAAGAGTGTCAGCTGGCAAAGCTCAGAAGGAGAGTCTTTTCTGCTACGACACCACCTTATGGAACATAATTCCATCATTCCACTTGAAATTAGACTACTCCTTCCTGGCCTTTCACAAGGCCCTAAAAGCTTGGGTTTATTATGCCTGTGTATGAGAACATACTTTTTATTTTGTTTATGGTTATTTTCCAATGCTCAGCTGTTATGTGTTTATATTTCATATTTTATTTTATTTTTAAATTTTATTTATTAATTGATTCAATTTCTATAGTTGCCCATCTCAGTCAAATGTCTCTGGGTGGCTTAGCTTACAATTCTAAAACTAAAACAATAAAAACAAATATTTGTTTTTATCTATTTTATTGTAAGCTGCCCAGAGTCACATACATGAGATACAGTAGGTGGCTATAGAAATCAAATTAATAAATAGGAATGGTTGAAATACAATTACAGAACACAAACTGATGTCCACAAATAGCATCAATGCTCAAGAAATGTGACACATATATTCATAGACCTATAAAAGGAGAGAGAGATGCTTGTAAATGAAATTATTTTACGTTTTGGAGATGCTCAGGTATTTTTACTACTTGATGCTTCTTGTGGACTCTGGTAGATTAGAAAGATCCAGATTTTCCTACACGGATTATGTTCATTATCTCCTATTGAAAGCTTTCATTTGAAGTATTATATTTTGGAATTTCTACTACTAGCTAGTTGCTCCAAAAGGAAATGTCTGCACTCCTTGAACACTAGGAGAGAATTTCAGTTTTCAAGTTCATCTATAGTCTTACTGAGGATTAACATGACCACAGATTGTTTGAAGCAACAGTTCTCTAGGATGAAATATAATCTTCATGCAAAATATCATCCAGGCAAAACATTTGTAGTAAAAGATGCTTAGTTTTTAAAAGAAGCAGAGATGTTTGGTCTAGAGAAGCAAACAATATTAAATTGTATATAAAATTATTAGCCCTCACATGCACACAGCGCTGAATTCTTTGCCTATCGCAGGCAAAGTCTAGTTCTTGATGTTGTCCAAATTGTTATCTCTACTAGGATATTATAACTACCAGAAAGAAAATGTCATGAGGCCAGATTATTAAAACAGAGAGCATGCAATACTAGAGTTTTGATAGTCAAATCAAAGTTTTAAAATATTTGTAATTGGCCATGATTTTTGCCAAAAAAAATAATTCTCATTTGAAAAAAACTGATAATCACACATATGCCAAATAGATCCTAGATAACAAATGAAATTGTTCTTTATGAACTTGAAAGTCATAGTTATTATACATTATTTTTCCAGGCATCTCAGTATTGCAAGCATGGATAATCTTACAAGCTATATAATATCATCATCATCATTTTAGCCATTGTCTGTCCACTGCAGGATGAAGACCTCTGTCACATGTTTCCAACCAATACGGTCCTGAGCTTCCTTTTGCCAATTGGGCCCACAATACTTGCTGATATCATCAATCCATCTTGTTTTACGTCTCTTTTGTGGATACCTTTTATCAAGTGGGATCCATTCTATGACTGCCTTTGTCTACCTGCCATCAGTTCTTCTTGCTATGTGACCACTCACACCTTGTTAAGGCCCCAATCATAGGAGGAGACACTATATATTGGCTACATAAATGTTTTAAATTAAATAAAATAAATTATAGCTATGATATGTTTTTAAAATACAGTAGCTAAATGGGGAAGTTTTGATAATCTCTTAACAAGTAGTACCCTACATGAAAAGCATTTGCAGTTTGCAGTGAAGCATCATTTTACTCCCATTACAACCAACTCCCATTATCCACAATCTTCAAAGTTTCTTCTCTCACAGGAAAATCCATTCTTAGTACTATTCCGTAATAAAGCAAGGCCCATCCATACCATAAGTGCAGCCCGCTACAACTAATGATTGACAGCTATAAATCTGAGTTATAACTTTTGAAAGAATGTATTACTAGACTGATTTTAAGAAACTCTATGTCTGGTCTTGCAAATTCCTGCCAGTTCTCACCATCAAAGGCTGGAGGGGGTAGGGGGTGGACAAATGGTCAGTATGATTGTGTGTGTGTGAAGGGAAATAGGGAGGGGGGAACGACAGGTGAAGACCAGAGAAGCCCGGAACTGGTTTGTACCAGAGGCACCAAGGCCATGCATCCCGAAAAAGGAATGTGAATTGCCCACAACATCTCAGTGTTCTCATACATCTTGGTGAGCTCTGATTGGCGAAGCACAGATTGGTCACAGGGGGAAGGGGAGAAGGGAACCTTTTCTGTATCTTTTTCATGCGGGGAAACTTTAGAGTTAGCCTGACTTTACTGCAACCAACTTCCTTAGTAAAAGAACCTTTTGTTTCAACTTAATGGAGCTGAGTATCTTTCTTTCCTAAGAGACCATATTGGGGCAGGTCTGATACTCTATACAAAAACAATCTAATGGTTCCACTTCAGTAACAGTCATGGAATGTTTAATTTGCAAAATTGTACCCAAGAACCTAAATGCAAATTAAATTAGATGATCAGAAGGATTTGTCATAATCAGTAACTAAAAGGAACAATAGCAAAAAAAACTATTGTGAAGACTAACACAAGCTCTATTAGGAAGACCAAAAGAAATTTGCAATTTTAGTTAAATAACAGCCCTCACATTTATAGAAAAATCCAGAATGAACTGAGATACACTTGCCAACAGATAGTTAGCATCATCCAAAGAAAACAACATTTGATCTCCTGAATCAGATTAATATTCTGTTGGGTAATGCAAAACTAAGAATGGATCATGAGAAGCACCGTGAGGGAAGAGAGAGTGGCAAGTGACACAGGAATGTAAACACAAGCAATGAAAGTTCCAATGTTAATATTACATGATAAAAAATATGTGTGGAATAGATGACGTTAGAAATGTGTGTACAATTTTAGTATCGCCCAGGATATTGTCACTGGCTTCAACCTAGTGGTAACATGTCATATAAAATAATTATATGAAATATAAGCTCCCTTTTTTCAGGCTGACTTTTAAATCAAAGAGTCAAATTTTACCCATTAAAAATAGGGCTAGGGATCCTCTAATGTTCCTAATATACTGAGAGAGGGAATATATATGCAAAAGGGAGGTTAACCCAACCTTACAGTGACATTACCTCAGCCCCATGTCTTTGCACCCTTCAGAGGATGAAAAAAATAATAATTTTGAAACTTGCAGTCTGACTAGGACTGATTGATGAAGCCTTAAAGATTTGTTTATAGATAAGATAGGGGAACAACAAAGCTTTGTATTGTTGGTGAAAATGATAAGCTATGATATCATAATTGAGAAAAGATTAGGAAAGACGGCAAGACATTAATTTGTGGGACATCATTTGAAGGGATTAAAGATTAATATTTTCAATTTGTTACTTCTACCATAGTAGTTCTTGATCCAATTTTTCTTAATTAAGTTTCAATAATGAAGTTTTAAAAAATTGTTTATAATGGGTTTTTTTCCTTTCTATTTTTAGAAAAATATTACAAGATATTGTGTAAAGAATTATGAAATGGATTTACCGGTTTAAAGTATGTATAGATAGTTCTTGATTTACAAAACAGTCACTTAACAACCATTGAAGTTACAACGAAATTTTAAAAATGGTACTTATGACTCAGATTCGAAGTTCCAACATCCCCCCCCCGTCACATGATTGCATTTTAGGAGCTTAGCAACTGGCCCACATTTTCAGCTATTGGCAGCATCCCAAGTCACATGATTATAATTTATGTCTTCTTCCTTTTTTTGCTGGAAAACTGGCATTTAGCTCCAATTTACAGTAAAAAACACAAGACAATGGGTTCACTTATCAACCCTACCATTCGCTTAACGACTGTCACAAAAAAAAGTCATAAAATTGATCACAGCCACATGTTGACCAGTTTAATGAACAGCATAAGCGTAATTTGGGGCTCAGATACTGTCATAAGTCAAGGACTACCAGTATATAATTATTGTTATAGTTATTTCTAGTAGTTGTTAATGGGTTTTATTGATTAAGATTAAAAGATGAAGTTTTATTATTTGTAATAGATAAAAGATGAGATATGTGATAAGGAAACGCCTCCCCTTCTTTCTTTTTTTCCTTTTTGCAGTTTGTTTTGTATTTTTCTTAGTTTGCATTAGATTTTTATCTAATTTTAATTAAATTTAATTTAGTTAAATTTAATTAATTAATTAATTATCTAATTTTATCTAATTTTCAATTTTAATCCAAAATATTTTGAAAACAAAATAAAACATGCAATCTCAATCCCCAAAGAATTGTCTACTCTTGTTCTGTGTGGCATTAAGCCAGATTCTAGAATCTCATTCTGGAAACAGAAAGGCAGGTTACAGTCAGTCTGGTACAGCTATTTTATTGAATAGAACCTAGAAGGAGAGCATGAAACAAAATGAAAATAATGTTAAGCTTAACTGTCTCAAATTTTGTATCACTTGATATAGGTATATCAACAAGTGGTATGGCTAGTGCTTCCTCTTCCAATTTGTTCCCATAACAATCCTGTGAGAAAATTGGCTAAGAAATATAGACTTCTGTGATGGAATCTCAACTTGAACCTAGGTCTCTCTTATTTTAAGTTTATAACCTAGCGACAATATTACACGGTAGTGTAACTTGCTAGAAAAGCACTGGATTGATTATAAACTATAGCTCAGATTAACAGGCAAATTAAGTGACCTTTTTCTTGAATTAATTTTAAATTCTTGTATAATTTGCATGCCACTTTCTGCAAAAAATTTAAATTATACTTAATGGTTCCCCAACTGACTAAGTTTTGCACAGTCACTATGGGTGGCTTTTCTACTAATCCGGACTTATTGCATCCAGCCAGGCTGCATAGAAGAAATAAAGGGAATTGTAATCTGAAACATATGCAGGTTATTAGCTTTCACATCTTCAGGTAGTGAAAAAAACAACACATTTTATAAGATTAACAAGATTGGTTATATACATTCTATCACAATATAATGTCTGCATGTGTCAAATTAAATTCATACCTCATCAGAAACTCAATATTTGACCCATGTGCCACAAAAAGACCCCAATGAGCCAGCTTGGTAAATCTGATTATAATAAAATTGCTAACATTTTTAAAAAAGCAGAACAAAGCAGAATAGAAAAATGTTCTAACATAGTTTTTAAAAAGCACCTTAGTCTAAGCCTAGGAAGAAAACAAGACAGGGAAGACAAACAAAGCAGACAAACAGATAGCAGACACAATAAATGAAAGGTACAATAAGTAAAAGATTTTTAAGAAAAGGATTAAAAGGTGGAATACAAATTTATGTGAAGATAAGAAATTAGAAGGGTATAAAAAACAAAAACATTACTGCTGCTGAAGCTTTAGTCCAATCCAAATTCATTTTCAGTCAAACATGATGGAATATCATTTTACCCTGGAGTGCCATAGAATATCTCTGAAGGCATCCAGTTCATAACAGGATTACATCCCTGCTTGGAACAGATGATGAATAAATGCATATGTAAATATATACAGGAATATCTGGAAGTGGCCAGTTATTCTGCATGCTAGCACCCCTTTCTCCATCTGAGGGCAGAAGCCACAAATTCTCTCTTACCCAGTTGCCCCCCTGTTGGAAATAAGGCTTCCAATTGCTGGGATGATCACCATAGAGGACAATGTAGCGTGTCACCCAATTGTAGGTATTGAAGGTCCCTTGAGTAGCAATGGTTTTTATATGTGCTTTCCTTGTCAGATCAATCTGGAGCCATGGATGCTTGTCTTGAGGATCTGGTGACCAACCACCAGCACCTGTACAACATAATACAAATAGGGAGATACAGAAGAAACAGCTTGGAATAGAAATAGAGGAACTTATATTCCTGATACAGTTCATATATGCTGCCATTCAAAACTCTCTGCCATATGTTTGCGTACTCTGAAGAATTACCCAGTAACACAATAGCCCACTTACTTAAAAGAGCAAACACTAAATTCTACTTCCCTGTTTAGCAGCACAAATAATGTATGAGAGACCAATGAAAATATATAATATATTGTTTTTCCTCTAAAAAAAATCAGATAGTTGTGTCCATCCAATCCAGCAAGCAAACGGAGGATGGGGAAAAGTTTGGAAGGATCTTCCTGGATTTCTACCAGGTGCCATGGAAGTATGGTGTATAGTAAAGTGCCAAAGTCATCATTATCCACAATGAATGATGTCAAAGACACCGTTGTCTTAACCCCATCAGGTTCTGGAAAAGAGAGTCATGGCCACAAAGTGATTCAGTTTTGTCTGGAGGTTCTGGGTCAATAGCAGGCAATCACAATATAATGACTGATCAAGTTGACTGCTCCTGCTGTAAGCAAAGCAACTAACCAAACCAGAGAACCTTTATCCATGGCTTGTTTTTCATTAATTCCAGACCATGATGCCAGGTTCACATCTCCTCACAAGGCAGATTTGCAAAAGATTTGTCCTTGGTTCCCAATTCAGGCTTTCTAGGAAAACAATGGAGCCAGTTTAGTTTAGTGGTTAAGGCATCAGGCTAGAAATTTGGAGATCATGAGTTCTAGTCCTGCCTTAGACACAAAGCAAGCTGGGTGACCTTGGGTCAGTCACTCTCTCTCACCTCTAGGAAGGAGGCAATAGCAAACCACTTCTCAAATCTTGCCCAAAAAAAGCAGCACGGATTTATATGGGAAGCTGCCAGAAGTCCACACTGATTTGAAGGCACACACACACACACACACACACAAAAAGAATAGCCATACATCTCAATCCAGACATAATGCTAAAAAATTGTAATTCAGAGATGGAGACTTCCTGATTTGTTTAGCTAGTCCCACTGTCAGAAGAAGCAAAGCAAAAGTAGCTAGAAAACAACTGCTAGGAAATTGTTATTGGAAGCCCTCAATCCTAAAAGGCTATATTTTTGTCTTATTATCATGCTTCACTAGCCCTATGTGGATTTTGACTTTTGCACATATATGAAATTTAAAGGATAGATTATGTCATCATGCTCTGCTTGTGAATGTCCTTTGAACTTTCTGAAATTTGTAATATGGAATTAATTTAGCTGTAGTTAAATGTTAAACTAGAGAGAATTGGTGGGGGGGGGAGGCAGGGATTCCGCCTGTTGAACTTACCATAAATCCGAGCAAATGTAGCAGCACGGAAGATGCTAGACTGAGAGGATGCACCTAGGTTCCAAACATACAGAGGCCCAACCAATTCATAATCACAGCGACCTACAGAGGAAAGTGGGAAGAAATCATCCTTCTGGCCAAGCCAGGAGCCAGCTAGGTTGGGGGTGGTGAAAAAACCAGGCTGCAGGCAAGATTGGGAAGTTTTAAAAAATCCCAGAAAGTGGCCATGTGTTCCACTCCCATATTGCTGCCAAGAAAAATACATAAATGTTTCCATGAAATCAGTAGATGTCAAGCTCAACTTGAAGGAGACTTTACATTTTAGTCTTGCATTAGGGTTTAGATTTCCACAAGAAAGAAGCATGCCCCATATAATACATTTTGAAGAAATAAGTGGGAAGAAAACCAAAGTAATTTGGTGCAAAAGCAAGGGTTTGTGACTGTCAGTGATGGTGAAACAACACAAATATAACAGCAGGCTGAAATTCCATCCGGCTATTCAGTACTGGTGCTGTCCATCCCTCCCTCCCTCCCTCCCTCCCTCCTCTTCCCCTAGTTGTTTTCCCTCATCCTCTCCCACTGCAGAGTGGCTGACACACCCTTGCAGGCTCTGCTCTTGCCTTTATCTGCGGGAGAGCAAAATGAGTGATTCTTTTCTCATCCCTCCCTCCTGCTCATCTATGAGACATCAGAACAAGGAGGCAGCAAGGTGTTATCATGGAGAGAGAAAGAGAATAGTGGGAGATGGACACACGTGAGGGGTTCAAGCGAAATGTGCAGTAAATGAAGGACACAAGTAGGTGGCCATCTGATCCTTCTCCCACACTCTAGAAATTTGCTTGAACTGCGTAGAATCGAGTCCTCTTCTGCAAAAAATGGACACAGAACTCTCCTTCTTCCATCAAATCCCTTGAAAGTGAAGTAATGCAAAGTCAACAGATACTTGGTAAAGGGAAGAAAAGAAATGGTCCAAGAATGTTTACCATTTTGCAGAGCTTGGGGAAATGAGAAGAGGATGGAAAAGGGAAACTGCCAACCAAGGCTCCAGAACAGGCCTAATGCTTTAAAAGATCCTTTGTAACCAATACTGATAAAGCATTCACAGCCCTCTTTACCAAACCAAGTTATTTTGGGATTACACCTAACACTACAAGTACCACCCTCCATAACTAGCGCAGGTGATGGAAATTACAGCCCCATGCATTTGACAGACGTCACTTGCTGCAAAAGGCCTGGAGTCGAATAGAAACTGATAAAAGGTGTGCCCCAACATTCCAGGGATGATTTTCAGGAGACCAGGGTCTTGTAAAAACCAGGGTCTTTATGTCTTGTAAAAGAGAAGGAAGAGTGAGGGCAAGCCAATATAAACCCTGGTCTCCTGCAAATCATCCCTGGAATGTGGGGGCACACCTTTTATCAGTTTCTATTGGCACAGGAGAGGACAAGGTGAGGAGGCAGCATTACTGGAAAAGTCTCCAGGCCTTTCCTAATGTTTGACTAGAATGTATCAACCTCATTCCTGAGTCCCACTCAGTCAGCAATCAGGAATCCTCCCCCCATTTCCCCCGCCCCGAGATCAGGCTCCTTGCCTAACTCTTTGGCAGAAGAGGGAGGAAGCCAGACGTTCTTCAAGGGGAGCTTCAACCGTATTTCGGGTCCCTTCAGCAACCTAGCGAGCAAGGTCTCTGAGGAGCATCCCCCCAGCTGGAGCAAAAGCAGCATCCCCACCTGCTTCAAATGCGCCGCAGTCACCCCTGCGCTAGGGAGAGATGCCCGAGGCTCATACCCTTCCCCATCGCAACATTTCTTCCTTCCCGCCCGGCCCGATCCTTGCTGCCGCCGCAATGCAGCTAAAAGCAGACGCGCCTTGTCCTGGGACACTCACGCTTGAACCAGCTGCAGTTGTAGAGATGCAGGGAAGCCGCGAAGAGCAGCACGAAAAACTGCCGGCTGCCACCCATGGTGAAGCTGCAAAGCCGCACGACTTGCTGCGCTCTCAGACGCCCGGCCGCCTGGCCGCCGGCCCACGTGTGCTCCGCCAGCCGCCGCCGCCTGCTGCCCTGAGCAGCCAGACGCGCGCTCCACTGCGGTGGTGCGCCTGCGTATACCTACCAAGGGATACCTGGGGAAGTAGGCTAGATGACGATCGAAGAGCACTCTGCGGTGGCTCAGAGGCGCTCTTCGTGAGCATTATCTTCCAACCAGCTTGTAAGGGCTTATTCATATATTTATTTCATGTACTATTTTTTCTCTACAAAATTAAACTTTCCCAGCTTCTGTGTAAGGTGCTGGGCTTAATGCCCTCCCAGTAAGTTGCAGTTTAACTGTCATCAGTCCAATCAATACTGCATTATATTTGGAACCAGAGTATTATGTGGAAAACTGGAAACCTATATATTTTTGTCCCTGCCTTTCAGAGAATTGCTCAAGACGGTATATAGAACTAGGTCTAGTGGTTAAGGCACCAGTTTAATCCCATCTTAGATGTCAAAAGTCAGCTGGGTGACTCTGGACCAGTCACTCTCTCTAAGCCCAACCCACCTCACAGGATTGTTGTGGGAACAATATGAGGAGGCAGGCGTGTGGGGAATGTTCACCGCCTTGAGTTTATTTGCAAAAATAATAAAGGTGGGGTACAAATTAAATTAATAAAATAAGTTGTGCATCTGCCTCCCATATGTCTCACAATTACTGCAGGAGAGAATGAGAGTGATCCCAAATCACTTGGTGAACTTCTATGGATGCATTAGGACCTGATGCCAGTCCAAAAGCTCAACTATTATCTGGTGTACCTTCACCTGTCAACTTAACTCATTATTAATTCATTGAAAATGATAACATAAACATGGAACATCCCTCCTGACATGAATAGTTTAAGCAGGAGGGTATTTCAAAGACTAACAAAAAGCCTGTCCATCCCACCATTTTGAAAACTTTATATTGATATCCCTTCATTATTTCACATGTAATTATTCATATTAGAGGAGACCTATCTAAAAAAGGAAGGTGGGGAAAATTCATATGTAAATCAAACTTTTAGGTATTCAATTAACTGATTCCTCTATCTATTCCGTTGCTGTTATTCTTTTCCATCATATTCCAGGTCTTATCCTTTATAATGAAATAAGGTCCAAATTGTAATGCAAGTGTGTCACATTAATACTTACTTTTAAGAGGCCAACATTAATGGGGAAATATATTCTTCATAAATCCAGAGATGCTTTCTCATAGATTTCCTACAATGATCAAAACTTGTAGTCCTAGCCAACTCATTTGAATTTTTAGCATTTTTAATGTCCCTTACTTACTTATTCATTCATGACAAATACTCTTTCCATTTTACAGATAGAAAAAGCTATGTCCCAAAGGTGCTTTTCCAAAAGGCAACTGGACTTTCTTGTTTTTTTCTTTGAAAACATTTCACTTCTTATCCAAGAAGCTTCTTCATTTCATTTCAGGAAAAAAAAGTCCAGTTGCCTTTTTGAAAGCACCTTTGGGAAAACCATGACCTGGATGATTGAAAATCTCCACAGTCAAACAAAGTCTATAAAGATGTTCTATCTGGCTGTGTACACTTGAGTCATCATGGTCTGTTGAGTTAACCCAATTTTCTAGGTTTATACAACACAAAGGATCATTATCTAAATATAAAAGTTCATGCAGCAGGCTAGGTTAAAATATGTTCGCTAGTGTTGAATATGTCATGGAAGTCCAGTCATATTGATATACTAGTAACTTTCAAACATGATCCAAAAATGTACTCAGAAGTAAATGGCACTTCTGAGTACATTTTTGGATCATGTTTGAAAGTTACTATTATATCAAGTAAATGCCACTGAAATGGATTGGATTTATGACAATTGAAGGGATTGCAGCCTTCAGTTGGTTTTACACACTGTGCTAAGCCATGTTTTGTTTACATGTGTGATCCAAATTGAAGTTTATTCAATATAGGCAGTCTTCAACTTACAATTGACCCCAAAATTTCCATTGTTAATCAAGGCAGTTGTTAAGTGAGTTTTGCTCATTTTACAACCTTTGTGGCATAGCTGTTAAGCAAATCACTGCCATTGTTAAGTGAATCATGTGGTCATTAAAAGAATCTGGCTTCCCCCATTGATTTTGCTTGTTGGAAGCCGTCTGGAAAGATTAAAATGGTGATCACATGATTCCAGGACAGTACAACTGTCATAAATGCATGCCAGTTGCCAACGCCCAAATTTTGATCACGTGACCATGGGGATGTCACAATGGTTGTAAGTGTGAAAATCAGTCACTTTTTTTCAGTGCCGTTGTAACTTTGAACAGTCACTAAATGAATGGTTATAAATTGAGAACTACCTGCAAACTACATTTATGGTGAATCACAGTGGACATTTATATCATGATAAGCTAAAACTCAAAGTCTATTTATGTGCAGCATGTGAACCCAATATTAGACTCTTACTCACATTTTCCCTTCATCTTTTCATCAGTCTTTTCTGTCTGCAAATTGAAGGATTAGGACTTAAACACGTATTGTAGATGGATCGGTTTTTTCTTCTTTTTGACTGAGATAAAATTATACTAACTAGCTTGAGAAAAACTATTGGGTACATAGAGGAGGGTAGATAGATGATGCATAAGGGACTCAAGATTGGAGAGACAAGCGATTCTTGACACAAAGATAGTGAAAGGAAGGAAAAGATGTCCTGCAATTATAATTGGCTTTCGCTATTGTCTGCCTTTGTAAATTAATTTTAAGCAGAGAATAGAGAACAGCCTCGAGTTTTCTATGCAATATTGTACCCTGCAACATAGAGTTAGATATTCAAAAGTTACTTATCAAATTAGAATATCTACAGTATGTTATTAAGAATTATGTCTGAGTTGCTGACCCTAGAGTTTACACTATTCCTCCAACTTGCAGAAGAATATTGGTTCCCAAAGGCCCAAGGGTTTATGGAAGTTAAGTTGTAAGTAAGCAGGATGGCTAAAATCAAACCTGGACTTTATGATAAAGGAAGCATGTACTGTAGTAAATGTGGTGAAAATCCATTTTAAAAGCTTCAGACACAGAACAAGTTAAAGAAAAAGGATGACATGTTAATCTAAGTAATGGGCAAGAAAAAGGGGTGAATCAAATGCTAAGGATCACGGGGGTGGAATTCCAATCAAGCACAAGGGCCAAGCCCTCTCCACCCCTTCATTTTTTGTTGGCTGAAAGTTTAGCCAAGTCCGATTGAAGCACCAGCCAGCAGCATCAGGCCGGAATTCATTAGTGCGACAGCACATTGGGGTCAGTGAAGCTAGTTGCAGTATAGATTATTTTAATTTAATGTGTTATTGTTTTTTAATAGTTTTATTGTTATATTATAATTGCAGTATAGATTATGCTTTATTTTTATGGACTGAGAGCTTGGTCATGTTAGTTTATTCTGGGATGAGTGCTTCTTATATAAGATCCTGGGCTGGAGGGAACAGCTGATAGAGATCAACTCCTCCAGAAAAGTGTTTTTCAGCCCTTCTTCCTTTTTTGCCTCTTCAACTTTCTTCTATGTTTTTGACTTTGCTACCTAAAATAAAGGCCTAATGCTTTTCACAAAGCAGCACAAAAGCAAAACAGCCTTTCCCAAGGATCTAGCCCTTGGCATATGTCCTCCTGCCAGATGTGGCTATCCAGAGAAGAAGGATTGCTCCTTCCTTCTTCCTTTCCTAGTAAACCAATTTCAGAGAGAGGATTTCTCTGGAGTAAGGTAGCTAGGTAGACCCAGACCTAGTCTGCTTTTCCCAGGAGGTGTTGACAGAGTACAACAATGTCATGGGGAAAAGCTGGTATAGGGTTTCCTGCCTGAGCTGGGGGTTCAACTAGAAGACCTCTAACGTCCCTTCCAACTGTGTTATTCTGAATCATTGGCACCCAAGGCACTATATCATATGCAAACTTACATCATGCCCCATTGCATGGCAGCAGGGACAGGGTGGATTAGACTGTTATGGGGAACAGCAGTTGGTACTAACTCAAGCTAACTGAAGATTTTTTTTAATCCGTTAATTTATTTGAAGTTAGAAAGTTTGGCGGAGTCCCTCCTATTCTCAAACTTAAGTGAAAAAGAAAAACACAAAGAATCATAATCAGGTTTATGGCTTTTTCTTTCCTAAAATCTGATGAATGATGAATATTTATAACAGAGTTAGAGAAGTAATCATCTACATTATATATTTTCAAGGGGAAATAAAAGTACATAGAATGCCAGACCTAAAAATGTGAGGACATGAAGATTAGAATGTTTGACCCAAGGGAAAATTTCAACAAAATCCAACTTCAGTTGCCTGAGAACTTGGAGACTGGAGAGTGACAGGTAATGGAGGGCAGAGAATGAGCTGCAGAAGCTTGAATTGAAACAAAAATGTGCAGCTTGACCAGCAGAGAGAAAACACATTGCTGCAAGGGAAGACTTCATCATGGATCTTATGGAAGGAAAGATATCCAAAGAAACAGAAATGATGTGGATAGAAAAAAGATTGACTCCATTTCAGTTTCTTCCTTTAATACCTTACAAAGATAAGAAGGCCTATATAGCCAACTCTGAATAAACATGTTGGGGACATAATATTTCCCAAGAGCAATATGCGAACTGCACCTGAAATTGGCATCAGCCATGGAAATTAGGGCCGTTAGCCAGCATAAGATGACAGTATCAACTGAGCCATAGAAAGTAAGAACAACTTTTAAAATGTCAGAATACTAGATAATAAGGAAGTCTTCAAAGAAGAAGCCATTTGAAACAAGAAATAAATATCTACCATAGTAAACATTTCAAAATGTTTTAACAGTAGCTATACAAATTAAATTAACTTCAGTATTTCCATGTCAACAAGAAGGTTATTATTTGATGGTACCTTGCAAATCTTACATACTGCTGCCCCAAACTTGGCCAACAGTTAAAAGGAGTTGCCATCAGCCAATAGCATTGGGTTGAGCAATCTGACATCCTAGTCAGAGGTAGAAAATAAGAAAATATAAAACTGTCAATATAGAAAAAACCATGTTAAATTGACTCAGCTTATCCATTACTACAGGATAGTAGTACTAATGGATCCATTATCCATTACTAATATACCTTTATTGCATCTTTCTTTTAATAAAGCTGAGGGAAGAGCACTACCCTGAGCTAAAGTAAAGGCTCTGCTCTAGGCCAGGACTGTTAGTTTTATAAGATATGTACTGATTCAAAAGTGATCATCATGTTAAGAGGTTTGTTTATTCATGTCAAAAGCATCACAATTCAAATAAGGCATACTTGTTATACTTCTCCGGTAACACTGTACTGCTAACTAGGGCATACAAAACCTTTGCCAGACCAATCCTCAAATACAGCTCGTCTGCCTGGAATCCACACTGTATATCAGACATTAATACAATTGAGCGGGTCCAGAGGTATTTCATGAGAAGAGTACTCCACTCCTCTACTCACAATAGAATCCCTTATGCCACCAGACTTGAAATTCTGAGCTTGGACAATCTGGAACTGCACAGCCTGAGGTCCGATCTAAGCATAGTACACAAAATTGTCTGCTACAATGTCTTACCTGTCAACGACTTCTTCAGCTTCAACCTCAATAATACACGGGCAAACAATCGATACAAACTCAAGGTAAACTGCTCCAAACTTGATTGCAAAAAATACGACGTCAGCAACAGAGTGGTCAATGCCTGGAATACATTACCCGACTCTGTAGTTTCTTCCCCAAACCCCCAAATCTTTAACCTTAAACTGACTACCATCGTAAATGTTTGACTAACTAACTAAATAAATAAATAAATAATATGATATAAAATTTAAAATATAAAACACAAGATTAAAATAATGTACAAGTTAAACAGATCTTGCCCAGAAACTAGCAACATTAAGTGTGTTCTGTCGTGCTGCCATGACAGGTCCTCAAGTGTACACAGATCAGGACACAAAGTACAGGTATACAGATGTGTTGTTGTCTGCATGTCACCACAATTGCAAAATAGAGAATAGGTTGCAACTAAGTCAGGCGAGAATAAATCATCCCCAGGAGCTTTTTCTGATCTCAGATGAGAAATCAGACCTATAATTTTAGAGGCTTTCACTGTTGACCATTGAGGGAGAGCCCTCGTATTTTAATTGATTAGATGTATCATTGTTGTTAAAAAGATCATCCTGGTTCTCTAAATGCAGATCTACCTGAATAAACCATTACATTTCAAGAAATTTGGACACTGAAAGAGTTAAAACAAAGTGGCGACCTGGTAATCCAAGTAATGGATGGGGAAAAAAATAGAAGCTCAAGAAAATCAGATCCTGAGGAGTCATTCAGGAGAGTAGGTTTCCCCTGCCAGATGGACTTTTACAAGGAGTTAGGCCCTGTTCTTTTTGGCATTTGTTTATCTTCTCCAAAATTGTCTGGAAATCATATACTGTAAAAGTAACACACACACACACCCCAATATTGAGGGTTCAGTTGATTGGGGGGGGATCCATCTATGTCCCTCCCATCAATCTTACTTTCCTTCCAAGCTATAAAAAGATAGGAACATCTTTGAATCAAACTTTCTTATCACTGCATCCATGGAATCATCTTTGATAAGGTTATGGCAGTTCGCCATTATTTTCCTTTTTCCCCCTCTCTCCTAATTAACAGTTCTGAAAACCATAGAAGTTCTATCTGGGTACAACAGGGACATACATAGCTTCTAAAATCAGCCCACTTCAGCTAGACCTGCCATCTACAAATATTACTTTCAGATTTAACCTGATGAAATTAATTTGATGCAAATTCAAGTCCTAGTTCAGTTTTCAAGAATAAAATCCATAATGGAAGGACACTTCAATTCCTACTATGGATGAATGGTTGCAGAAGTTGATGGAGTTGGCTGAAATGGCAAAATTGACTACTTTGATTAAACGTAAGTACTTTTGTTTCCACTTGGAGACCGCTTCAGAACTTCGTGCTTGAACAGGAAAAGAATGAAACTTTGATTTTGGGTTTTACCAAGTAGATTGATAGATCTTTACAGAAATGGCTGGTTCATATTATTACGAAAAAGCAAAAAGTTGTGATTTGATGTTGCTTTATTTTACTGCAACAGAGAGAGTCGGAAGTCAATGTTTCTTTTTCTTTTTTCTCTTATCCTTCCTCACTTCTCTTCCCCCTCTTCCTCCCCACTGCTTTTCTATTTACTTTTGTATTTTGTATTTTACAATATTTTACAACTCAATAAAAATGTTAAACCTAAAAAAAAAAGAATAAAATCCATAAGAATGATTCTGGGAATGATTTTAGAGTGACAAAGAATTTACTCTGCAAAACAGAATCCTGAAACAAAAGACTAAATCTCACAAGGTGTTAAGCCATAGCTTGTTTAATCATATTTTTGAATAAACTGCAATTGGCTAAATTTTGAAAATATGTTATTCCAAAAGTAGACAAACTACATTTTTATGTAAATTGAAAAATTTGCTAGTCTTCTCTATCAGGCTCTATATCATAGGTCCTCAAACTACGGCCCGCGGGCCGGATACGGCCCGCTGACCCAATGTATCTGGCCCACGGAATGGTGGGGTTCAGCCCCGCACCTCGCCCCACCTCTTGCCCCTTTCCTCCCAGCCACTCCCCGCGTGGGTGGCTTTTCCCGGCAGACGGGGGCCCTGGGGAGGAGGTCCCTCGCCTACCACAAGGCTGCACTGCCCACATCGCCCCTCCTCCAGCTGTCGCCCCTATCTTCCACTGTCCAGCCACACTTCCCACTTCTGCTCATTTCAACGGTTCAATGCTCACCACACTGCTGCTGCCGCAAAGGTAAGGCCGAAGGGCGCGGGTGGGTGGGGGATGGCCCATGAGCAGAGGAGTGTTGCCGCCGGTGCAGCCACGTGCTCCCGGGCCGGAGGGTGGGCAAGTGAGCAGCTGCAGCTGGCTCCCCTTGTCCCAGAGAAGAACCAACTTCAGGATGTCTCTGCTAGCAGCTGCCCCCTTCTTCACATGGGATTGCGCAGCAGCTTCACACGTGATTGCCCGCATAGGCTAGGGCAACTTCGGGGAAGAGCCAGGGAGGGCTCTGATGCTGCCATCTCCCACGTGCTCCCCTCCCTGCTGGGAAGAGAAAAGGCAGTGAAACTTGCAAGAGCGGAGATGGGAGAACAAAGCAAGGGAGTGACCCTTCAGCCTGCCAGCTGGCCTCTTTATTCTCCCTCGCTCCCAAGGAAAGCCCTCTGGAACGGCAGTGGCAGCACATGTGGCTGTGAGAGGAAGAGACGCCGGGTGAGACCCAGATGCTTTTCGGCTCCCCTCGTCACAGAAGCATCAACCCTGCACTCTCCCCTCTTTGCTAGCAGCCGCCCTGTTTTTCACACGGGATCGCCCAGGAGTGAGGAGGGAGAGGGAGAAGGGGGCAGCCGCTAGCAGAGAGGAGAGAGCTTCTGTGATGAGGGGAGCCGGAAGGCATCTGGGTCTCACTCTCTTCCTCTCGCAGCCACTTGTGCTGCCACTGCCATTCCAGGAGGGCTGCCTCGAGAGTGAGGGAGAATAAAGAGGCCAGCCGGCAGGTCGAAGGTTCACTCGCTTGCTTTGCTCTCTTATCTCCGCTCTTGCAAGTTCCGCTGCCTTTTCTCTTCCCGCACGGCCCTCCAGATCTTTGAGACTGCGGCCAGGTTGGCGGCAGGGAGGGAAGGGAGCACGCAAAAGACAGCAGCGTCACTCCCTGGCTCTTCTCTGAAGCGCCTCGCCAAATCTTGCTTGGGACGCTTGCGGCAGCATTTTGGACAGGACGGGGGGAGCAAGCGAGGCTTCCCGGAACACCACATGGCATGGCCGGCGGCAGGACTGACACACACAGAGAGGGAGGGAGGGAGCGTGCGAAAGTCGGCAGCATCAGAAGCCTCCCTGGCTCTTCCCCGGAGCGCCTCACACCAGCCAAATCCCCTGCCCTGAATGCCACCACTGCCGCTCCCCACCTTGCTCGGGATGCTCACCCTTTGCTGCCCAGTTCCGGTGGGGCAGGCAAAGTTTAATTATAATATCTGCCCCTGGGGAGCACGCCAAGGGGGAGCTGGAATGGCAAGATCCCTTCCAGGAGGCCCTCATGATAAAGAGGGCCTGTCGCCCCTACTTCGCCTGTCAGGTGGCAGCAAGTCAACGTCACCAGCAGGAACCCCCCCCCCCAACCTCTGGCCCTGTGGATGGCACCTCTGCTGTGGATGGGCTTGCACAGTGACGGCGGCAGCAGGAGCCCTGCACTAAAGGTGGTTTTCCTCCTCCTCCCTGCTCAAGAAAAGGGTTTTGGCGCAGCATTCTGAAAAAGCAGCATTGTAGATTTTAAGTTTTCTTAATTGGAAAATGCGAGCACATCTCCCGTGCTCCCCTATCCCTCTTCCTAGGTTTCAGATTGAGGCTATGGGCTCCCCGATCAAGAGCGGGGCTGAGGGGAAGCCAGCCTTAATTTCAATAGCTAAATTGGGGGCTGGGATGGGGAGGGGGAGGGGAGAGAGAGAGGCAGTGCTTTCTGGGAAGGCAGGCCTGTCTAGTAATTCCTCATTTTCCATTCCCTCACCAATTAAAGGGGCAGGCAGGCTACTATACTTGGTAGTCTAGCTCAGCTCAGGAAGGCAGAGGAGGCCCTTGTGCCAGAAGGGGCTTGCCTGGGTCTCATGGCTGCTGCTTCAGCCACAATGAAACATGTTATCTTGGCAAGGGAGCTATTGGGGAGGGGGCAGAGGAATCAAGCCCAGAGGAGAAGCACCCCTTTTCCTTCTTGTCTGTTCTGGCACTGAGCAGCGTGGAGGGAGAGCAAAAGGAGCCTGTGCTGGTTGGGAGACTTGGCCGGGGAACAGTCCCAAGTATGCAGGAGGTTGCTGCTGAGGGGTGCCTGTTTCCAGGTTCTGGAATAGACATAAACCTGCTCCTTTGCCTCTCTAAGGAGGCCCAGCTCATAGGCTGAGTCCCTTGCCTCCCACCCACCCAAAACAAAAGCAAATAAAACACCCTCAGGAGCAAAACAAATTAAAGTTTAATTTGTGTGTATTGTTTAATGGACTGTTAATTTGGCCATGCCCACCTAGTCACATGATGTAGCCACACCTACCCAGTCACATGACCACCTAGCCATGCCCACCCAGCTGGTCCAGGCCCCCAACAGTCTGAGGGACCATGAATTGGCCCCCTGTTTAAAATGTTTGAGGACCCCTGCTCTATATTATTAAACTTTTTTTCTATCTTTGGTAACATTTGGTGGAGCAGATTTCATTATCAAGACCATAGTGAAATATGAAATAACATTTATCCCAAATATTTGGGATCCTTTCAAATGCATTAAAATACATATGCTTTAGAACATTCTTTTCATTCCAGTACAAAATGAAAGGTCGTCTCTAAGGAGTCATTTGGAATGGAGCACTTTTGCCCGAATGTTCCCCAGGAAATCAATGGACCAGAGAAAAGACTTTCCCATATATTTTACTTCTAGATGTACTGAATTCCATGCATAGGTAGCCAGCCGATGCTATAAAATGTCTAAAAAGTTCTATGAAAATGATTTATTCAGAGGAATGGGGGGGAGGCAAATGGGAACAGTTTGTCTTTGAAACACCACCTGTTCTCATTCCCAACTCTTAACTTTCTCATACCAAAAAACACACCCAAAAAAATGGACTCATTTGGTCTAGTTGGTGTCACCAAGTTGCCAGATGAATTCTTGTGACTCCCTGATATGCTCCCAACCCCTCGGATCTTTTAAAGAAAATCTTATCTACTTACTGATAAGTAGATTGTAACCATTTCCTGACATTTTATCTTAGAGCAGGCAAAATTATAGTCATGATGTTAATGTACCCGTCATGTGCTTAAAGAAAGTAATGACTGATCAGTTCTGGCATTCAGTTATTCAACAGAATCATAGTTTCAGTTTATCCTCATTTTGTAATGTATGTTACTTGTCCCAGAAGTAGTGTCTTCTGTGAAGGTTCTAGAGGAAATTCTACTAAGATAAGAAACTCCTTGCATTAGACAGCAGAAAAGTGTATTGTATTCAGAGTACATAGAGAATACAGAGATATTTCAGAAATCCCTATATTCAAGAAGTACAATGGAATGGTCACTAGATACTGATCAAATCCACAAGGCAAAATCTGCTTCACATAGAAATTTGCAAGCAAGGAAAGTTACTTTATAAGAACTGGGTAGTCTAGTCAGTGACAAATCCTGGTTCACTCTTGATTGATTGATTGATTGATTGATTATATGCCATCAATTGTTATGACTAACAT
This sequence comes from Thermophis baileyi, assembly GCA_003457575.1. NCBI lineage: Eukaryota > Metazoa > Chordata > Lepidosauria > Squamata > Dipsadidae > Thermophis > Thermophis baileyi. The sequence goes on from QLTV01000570.1 coordinate 136,771, forward strand.
ATTACTTAACTGTTTTTTTTTTTAAATCTGAACTTGAAGAGAACAATTCCCACAATTAAAAATACTGTTCAGCCGTAGTTGGTCCTCTCTTAGTTTTTTAAATATATTTCTTAGTTTAGATTTAGGGAATAGTGTCTTACATTGCCAAAGTTCCTTACATTAGTGTCCAGTTTTGTTGAATCTGAGGCTGAAGAGTGAGGATGCATTGCTGAGACAAGGGAGCAGTCCCTCAATACCCTGGTACTGTATGCATTTCTGCCTTCTATAATGATAGAACAAACCTGAACAAACCTTTTACTTAAAAACATGAGAAACTATTTAAGGTTACAGTATCTGTACCACAAAAATCCACATGATACTAAATGGCAGCAAAGCAAAACAGAAAAAACTTCATTTAGAGTTCATCTGATTTTTATAGCCCAGAAGTGGCGAACTTAAACTAGTTACCTCATCCAGTACAGAGAGATTAAAAATAGTTCAGTATTATTCTTGCAACTGAAACAGAATATAGGATAACAGAGTTGGAAGGGGCTTGTAGGTCTTCTAGCCCAACCACCTGTTCATACAGGAGACCTTATATCATTTCAGACAAATGGCTGTTTAATCTCTTCTTAAAACATCTTTTTTGTATCATGGTTACCAGAATTGATGCACTATTCCAAGTGTGGTCCTACCAAAGCAGTATATAGCAGTACTAATACTTATGATCTTCATACTATTTCTCTGTTGATGCAGCTTAGTACTGCATTGGCTTTTTTGGCAGTTGCAGAACACTGCTTGTTAAGTATTCAGACTGTATAGTCTACAGTCAGGTCCTCCATTCAGGTGGGAAAATGGAGAGCCCTGATTGGCTAGTTCCACTGACAGCTCTCTATATAAGGCTGGCTGTCAGATTGGAGTGCTGCTGGTGTCTGTACATAGTTAAATAAAGAGCTGTTGTATTAGAACATGTCTGAAGCTTCTTCTGTCCCAGAACTTAACACAGGCGATGAAGGTGGGATCACAGAAGAGTGAATAGAGCTGAAGACACTGAAGACCCAGCCCGGCAGCGGACTATCAGAGGCCATTTTCAAGCAGGAAATTCGAACCGTGAGGAGCCGAGATGTCAGCGTTCCACCCGCCAACTCCATTTGATTCAACAAAAGAGAATTGGGGGTCATACATGACCCGGTTCCGATGCTTCCTGGAGGCCAACGATCTCAGCAGCCTATCGGACAACAGGAAGTGGGCAATGTTCCTCAGCCATTGTGGCCACGAGGTTTTTGACACGGCTGAGTCCCTCTCCAAGCCAACATCGGTCGAGACGGTTCCGTGGCAAACCCTGCAGACCTTACTACAGACCCACTACGCTCCAGTACCATCCAAGGTAGTCCGAAGGCACGAATTTTGGCAGAGGCTTCAACAAGAAGGGGAGTCAATCAACCAGTATTTGGCAGCACTCCGAAAGGCCGCCACACACTGCGATTTCAGAGACCTCAATGATATTCTTTTAGACCAACTCATCTGCGGGGTCCAGGACCTGAGGCTACAATGGCGATTACTGGCCAAAGCGAATCTTACACTACAGTCGGCCCTGGACAAAGCCAGAGCTACCGAGGCATCCAACAAGAGAGCTGACACACTGCATCGGTGCCAGGGTCCCCAAGCTCCGCAGAAGGTGGCACCCTCGGTACATGAAAACAAGTGCCAAGATGGGCCATCAGATGACAGCGAAGAGGAAGAGGTTTTCTAGATGGAGCGGCGCCGCAGTACTGACAGGCAGAAAATAAATCCCTGTTCCAGTTGTGGTGGTCAACACCTACGAGCGTCCTGTAAGTACAGAGATGCCATTTGTCACCATTGCAGCCGAATGGGACACTTCGCAAGAGTGTGCCGAGCCAGCCAACCATCAGGAGCACAAGCCTCCCCAGACTATAAGCAAGCCGATGCGAGGTGGACACCCAGGCGGGAACCATGGCAGCCCAAGCGCAGAACCGAGGGCAACTGTCACCCAGAGGCCAACCAGACAAGAATTGGGCAGGCAAGCACCCCGCACAACAAAAAGATTTACGTAACCGTACGGATTGAGGGGTGCCCCTCAATACTGGATCCTCAATATCAATCATCTCCTGGGCCGCTCTCAAGCAAGCCATTCCCGCATTCCGCCAATGACAGCTGCAGAACCAGCCATTAAGACTTAATGACTACCAGGGAAATAAAATCCCTGTACTTGGCTGGGGCAAATTCCGAGTGCACTTCGGCAAATTCGATGGTGACCTGCCTCTCACAGTGGTTCATGGAAACCTCCCTATGCTGCTCGGCCTAGATTGGTTCGATGCCCTTGGACTCGGTGTGACCAGAATCAACATGGTGTCCGGAGGGTGCGCTGATGACCTACTACGCGAATTCCAGGACGTCTTCAATGCCCAACTCGGCACGTATGTGGGCACGCCTACTTCATTTAGTCTCAATCCCAAGATAGCTTCCATAAGGTTGAAGCCGCGTAGGGTCCCCTTCGCCTTAAAACCCAGAATTGTCCAGGAACTAGATAAACTTATCAGTCAGGGGGTTCTAGAACCCATAGATCATGCCCACTGGGAGACCCCCCATTGTCACCCCAATCAAGAGTGATGGGTCCATCTGCATCTGCCTGGACTACAAATGTACTATCAATAAGGCCCTCCAGCAGAGCGCATACCCTGTGCCAGTCATCCAGCACTTGTTACACACTTTGGGCCCGGGCGCAATTTTTGCAAAGCTGGACCTCGCGCAGGCGTACCAACAACTGCCGGTAGATGGCGCTACGGCAGAGGCGCAAACTATTGTCATGCACAGGGAGGGGGCGTTCAAATGTCATTGTTTGCAATTTGGGGTCATTGTAGCCCCAGGGATTTTTCAGGGCATTATGGAGAAGCTGTTAATCAAAATCCCTGGGGTTGTGCCCTATTTTGATGATGTATTGATCACGGCGAAAAATGAATAGCATCTTGTAGCCAGGCTGCGGGAAGTCCTAAGCAGATTCCGAGCTGCCGGACTGAAGGTTAAAAAGAGCAAATGCCAAATAGGGGTCCCCGAAGTTGAATTCCTGGGGTACCGCATTAACGGCAAAGGCATTCACCCTACCACTAGCAAGGTCAGGGCTATCAGGGAAGCCCCCGTGCCCACAAACAAGTCCGAACTGCAGGCATTCCTGGGCTTACTGAATTTCTACAGTGTATTCCTAAAGGACAAGGCGACTGTGGCAGAACCCTTGCACCGGCTGTTGGTCAAGAAAGCCTCCTGGGTGTGGGGGCGTGCTGAGGCTGCTGCTTTGGCGGCTGTCAAGAACCTCCTGTCAGAGGACGGTTTCCTCCTCCAGTTTAATGAGACATTGCCCGTTGTACTTGTTTGTGACGCTTCTCCTTTTGGGGTCGGGGCTGTGCTCAGCCACCGTTTGCCCAACGGGAGGGAGGCCCCGGTCGCCTACTTCTCACAGATGCTTTCCAGTGCCGAACGCAATTATAGCCAGCTTGATCGCGAGGCCCTGGCTGCGGTTGTGGTGTGAAACGTTTTCACAAATATCTGTTTGGCAGGGACTTTGAGCTGGTCACGGACCACAAGCCCTTGTTAGGGCTAATCGCGGGGGACCACCCCACGCCTGCGTCCCTGTCACCACGTCTCACCTGGTGGACGGTTTTCCTCTCTGCATACTCCTACCGCCTCACCCATCGTCCCGGACGCTCGCTTGGGCATGCGGATGCCCTCAGCTGTTGCCCCTTGCCGGACCTTGTGGACAACCCCACTCCGGGTCTCCCAGTTCTACTTATTGACTGCCTGGACTCGGGCCTCGTTACCTCAGCTGAGGTGGCTGCCCACTCTGCCAAGGACCCAGTTTTCCGGACTCTTCTGAACTGGGTGTGGAGGGGATGGCCACAAGGGCTTGTTAGCCCGGAATTCAAACCATGCGCTTGCAGGCAGCATGAGATATCAGTGCAAGGGGGGGGGTTACTATGGGGTGATAGAGTCCTCGCACCTCTGTCGCTTCGAGAGGCAATACTAAAGGCGCTACATGTGGGACACCCAGGGGTGGTACGAATGAAAGCTCTGGCCCGGAGCTACGTATGGTGACCAAATATGGACAAACAAATTGAGGAGTGGGTCACAGGTTGCATTCCCTATCAAGAGTCTAGAGCCGCCCCTCTGAAAGCCCCGGCACAAGAGTGGGACAAACCCAGAGCACCCTGGTCCTGAGTCCATATCGACTTTGCAGGTCCATTCCACGGGCAGACATTTCTAGTTGTCATATATGCTTATTCTAAATGGTTAGAGATAATCCTCATGGGGTCTACCACAGCTGAGGCAACCATCAGGGCACTCAGGAAACTGTTCGCCACACACAGTTTACCCGATGTGTTGGTATCCGACAACGGGCCACAATTCATGGCCACTCCATTTGAGGGTTTCTTGGCAGAACTTGGTGTCCGACATGCACTTGTCGCCCCGTTTCATCCCTTGAGCAATGGGCAAGCAGAACGCATGGTGCGATCTGCTAAGGAGGCACTAGGCTGGCTTGGCCCAGGGGACTGGCAAGCCAGGGTGGATACCTTTCTGCTAGCTCAACACATAACCCCTAGTGTGGCCACGGGGAGAAGCCCAGCTGAACTATTAATGGGCCGGCGGCTTCGGTCAAAACTTGATAGACTACACCCTAGCTATTCGCAACAAAGGCAAGAGCTAGCTGCAACCAAACATACCCGGTCCTTCACCATCGGAGACTTAGTCTTTGCTAAAAACTTCTCCGAAGGGTCCCAGTAATTACCTGGGGAAATCATAGAATTAGGATCATACGTGGTCCTAATAACAGATGGGAGAAAATGGCGGCGGCACATAGACCAACTGTGCAGCCGCCAACTACCAAACGCAGACTACAGGGAATTTAATAATAATGATTTCCACTCCGATCCAACTACAGCTGACGACGACCCAAGGGAGGCGGAGCACTTACTTGGGGAGCCTGAGATCCAGTGACGTCCCAGTCACAAACCGGTTCCGATTGAAACCAAGGCCCCGCCCGAAAGCTTCTCGGAGCTTCCACAGGCAGAGCTAGAGAGAGGACAAGACCCAACCTCTCTGCTCAACGCCAACTCTTCAACTGAGCTGCACAGGTCCACTAGAGTCCCTAAACGCCCCGCCTACTTATGGGACTATGTATGTAAATAGGATAGTCCAAACCAAGAGGGGAGGGGTGTTAAATATTCAGACTGTATAGTCTACAGTGAGGTCCTCCATTCAGGCGGGAAAATGGAGAGCCCTGATTGGCTAGTTCCACTGACAGCTCTCTATATAAGGCTGGCTGTCAGATTGGAGTGCTGCTGGTGTCTGTACATAGTTAAATAAAGAGGTGTTGTATTAGAACGTGTCTGAAGCCTCTTCTGTCCCAGCACTTAACACTGCTGGTTCATACATAAGTGATTGTCCACTACGACTCCTAGATCCCTCTCACAGTTACTACTGTTGAGCCAGGTACCACCTTCTATTCTATACCTATGCATTTGGTTTTTCTTGCTTTTCTTGTCACTGAATTGCATTTTGTTGGATAGGACTTGGTGTTCAAGTCTGTCGAGATCTTTCTGGATCTTGAGCCTGTCTTCTAAAGTGTTGGCTTTTCTTCCTAGTTTGATGTCATCTGCAAATTTGATGAGTTCCCCTTCTATCCCCTCATTTAAATCATGAGAAAGAACCCTGGGGTAGTCCACTGCATACTTTCCTCTGTGTAGATGTAATTCCATTGAGGACTGTATCCTGAGTGGGTTTCATCAGGTAGTCAGCCAGAAACATATCAGTTACTTCTATTTCTTGCTCTTAGGTGTAGCTGACTCAAAGTTTATATTGAGATGTGTCAGGAAATACAACCCTCCAACATATTAATCAGTATCAGCAAATAGGTTTTCTTGAAGGTGTCTTCACTTTATTTGTTCACTTGTCAAGTGACTTTGAGGATCCTGTGCATTGATGTGTGGGTTAACTGATAGACTTTGAGGATGAAAGTGAGAATAAAAAGTTCCAGGTGCTGTTAGATGAAACCAAAAGTTGTTAGTAAAATAATAACTTTGTTTAAAAGACCGTTACTGAATCTCCTACTACCTAAGAGTAGTGCTTCAGTTGTTGAATGTTAACCAGCTTTGAAATTGCTAAAGATATAAGCACCATATCAGGAAATACCATATTTTACACTGGCAATCAATGTGAATTCACATAGTAAATTAATCCATAACCATTGACCATTGAAGAATCTAGAGTAGGTGAGTTTATATACTAGGCTAAACTATAATTTTGACTTACAGGCCATAGTTGGCTGCATTCCATTGATAGTATTTTTAATGTACTGTTGTCCTTTAGCCTAAGAGGTGATACAAATTAAGTCGGCATATGATTATAATTGCCAATCTGTAGTTCTCATCAACAATGAAGCCAGTGAGTGAGTAGCATGAATACTGTGATTTACTATTGTTATGGGACAACAAATGATAGAGTTATATGTGGATTTCTCTGACAGTGGCAAGAACATCAGCTGCTCTTGTTACATGGGCTAACAGCAATGCAAATTCAGATAATGACTAAAGCAGTGGATTTAGATATCTTCAAAACCTAATTGGGGGTGGGGAGTCCTAGTACAATAAAAGCCAAAGAGGGTCTCCTCTCCTGTTTTACTAGGAGGCCCTTATTTACCCCTAGATCCTCTGTAGTGCCTGATCCATGTTGGTGGGTGATATAGAGTCTAGACCAGGGGTGAAATGCTACCAGTTAAGCCCGGCTCGGGAGAACCGGTAGTAACAAATGCTTCCAGTTCGCAGAACAGGTAGTAAAAAATGCTTTTTAAAAGTTAAAAAAAAGGTTCCAACGATCGGGTGTAGCTTTTGTGTTGTTTGTGTGTGAAGAGTGAAAGTTGGTTTTTGAGCTCTTTGTGGCTCTGTGAGGTTTCTGCTTGTTGTTGCAGGGGCCATTTTGTGTGCTTTTCCATTATGTGTGAGTCAGTTGTGTGGCTTTTACGTTGTTTGTGTGTGACGTGTGAAAGTTGGTTTTTGAGCTCACCCGGTCACATGACCATGACCACCAAGCCACGCCCACCCAGTCACATGACCATCAAGCCACACCCACCAAGCCACGCCCACAGAACCAGTAGGGAAAATTTTTAGATTTCACCACTGGTCTAGACCCTCTGTCATCCCACTTTCTTCTATCAGGATCTGGGAGGAGGTCCTAGTAGAGCAGAAGAAGCTTCATCTTGTCCCAAAATCATATAGTTTCCATGACAGTTGGATATTGTCCCTCATCTTCAAAACAAAGAAATTTTAAACACAGGAGGGTTTTTGTTGTTGTTACGTAATGTAGAAAACAGGTGGAGAACATTACCCACCTTCTTCTTCTTCTCCAAAAAATAAGGGACAAAAGGTTTCGTTTGTAAAGCTAAACTGGAATATTTATGGAGCCAGAAAAAGGAGAAGATATTCCAGGATTATACATGCTGAAATCCAAAAACGTATTAAGACACTAAAGCCAAATTTATTTTTTTAGCTGAGATGAAGAATAAAGTCATGTTCTCGTCCCCACCCTCTTTTAATTTGTTAATGAGGAAATGACTCTAATTTTACTAAAAAAAAATAATAATTAAACCTTGGTTCATGCAGACTAGAAGAGATTGGAAATGAAAACTTAAGAGACAGGCCTTACATTTGTTCCCCCCTCACTCTAAAAGCTGGGAAAATATGTGGTGCTTCTTCAATGCCGTTACCTCTTTCATGCTGCATATTGCTATATTCTGGAGTCAAGATTTAGCCTTCAGATAAGCTGCTTTCTGTATTTAGGTCAAATTAAGAAAGAGGGCAAGTAAACATCTGCCACCAACATTTAGAAATATTGCATATCCCAATAGCTTAATGCAGAAGAGTTGTACTGCTGCTTGGAGCTTAGAGAATACCTTTTTTAATTTTCACTTATTCTAGGCTATATATTAATCCCCTGAGTTCCCATATTAATGAGAATAAATATAATGACCAATAAACCCTGGCAGGATATTCCCTTTCCTAAGACTAGCACTCCAGCCAGCCTCAAGCAGAAGGGTCTATTTAGGTCTCTTCAGATCTAAACACGTAAAAATGATTTTCACCCCCTCTTTATGTATCCAAAGGCTTCCAACTGTGCACTAGAGTTGAGGATCTGTGGATGCCCAGATGTTGTTGAGCTACAATCCCCAGCATTATTTTTTATTATTTAAAAAAAATAAAATGTAAAACACAACAGAGTTATAATGTAAATACATACAAAAACTATACATAAAAAGGGCTTTAAAAATGAAAGCATACGACAACAAAAAGAAAATAAAAAAATATAATGTATTATTACAGCAACTACAGTCCTATATATAATTATCTAAATGTAAATACCATATTATTCAAGTACATATACAGTATATTAATTTATAATACTCATTCTTTAACCTACTGTATTTTTTATAAATGAATTCCATGTTTCATTATACTTGTGTATACAAAATCAATAGGTGATTCACTCATAGAGGGCAAGCATAATCAGATCTTTAATCCATTGTGTGAATGGATTATATATTTATCTTTCCATTGTTGCAAGATCAATTTTTAAACCATAGTAACGACATGGAGAATCCATTTATATTGCCCAGTTGTATGTACTAGTTATATAGTTCAAGAGAATTTTATCTTCTGAAAAAATTAGCTTTTGCTGCAGTTATGTTTATAGTCCACTGTTTTCTCTCTAAACTTATTCAGTATAGGACATTGTAAAAACATGAGTTTTAAAGAAGCATTATCTTTGTTACAACTACAGTAAAATGCTGTCTTATACAGTCCTTTTTTGTACAAATGTAATGGTGAAAAAGCCTTCGGCAGAATATACAGTATATATAAACAATAAACATTGGCTGTATTAAATAGGTTCAGATTTCCTTTGGAATTCATAAAATGGATCAAGATATTACATGAGTCGCCTACATCTAAAGTAAAGGTTAATGGCATTTTTTTTCTCGTTTTCCCACTATTTAGAGAAACTAGACAAGAATGTTGACTTTTTTTTTGTTGTTATAAAGTTTTTTTTTTTTCCTTTATATATACATAAAAAACATTCTTTTTCCATCAGCAGTGTCTCGTCTGGCTGTACACCTCTTTCTTATACCTTTTTACAATTTTTTTCTCATTACCTTCCCTTTTAATCTTTAATTTATTACACGCTTATCTCTAATTGCTAGTGTTAATCTATTCATCTCTGCACAATCTAATATTTTCCTTATCACTTTTTCTTCTTCGGGTAACTCTCCTTTTTTCCAATATTGAGCATATACAATTCTAGCTGCAGTTAGCACATGTCTCATCAAATACCTATCCTCTTTTCTATAATTTTCTGGCAATATCCCTAGCAAAAAGATCTCTGGTTTCAGTTCAATACGTTGCTGCATCATCTCTTCTAACCACGTCTTAATTTTAGTCCAATATCTTTTAACTTGTGCAGAATGTCGACTTTTATAATGAAACATCTTCACCTTGTCTTTTTAATATCTGCGTGGAATCCTTGGCCTGTGCTATTACACAATGTAGAGAGATCTCTAGAGTACAGACAGTCCTTGACTTATGACCACAATTGAGGCCAAAATTTCTGTTGTTAAGTGACACATTTGTTAAGTGAGTTTTGCATGATTTTTTGACCTTTCTTGCCAGTTGTTAAGTGAATCACTGCAGTTTATAAGTTAGTAACCCAGTTGTTAAGTGAATCTGGCTTCCTCATTGACTTTGCTTATCAGAAGTTCACAAAAGGGGATCACATGACCCCGGGACACTGCAACCATCATAAATACATGCCAGTTGCCAAGTATTTGAGTTTTGATCATGTGAGCATGGGGATGCTGCAAAAGTCATAACTGAAACATGGTCATCATTGTAACTTTGAATAGTCACTAAATGAGCTGTTGTAAGTCGAGGACTACCTGTAGTACATAATCCAACTGAACATAAACTGCTTTTATTTGCAGACAATATGTTTTGTCTATTTATAAACCTCACACTACTATTCCAGGGTTGATGCGTATGATAAATGCCTTTAGTAAAATAGCAGGATACTCTACTAACTGGTCTCAATTGGAATTGATGCCAATAGATGAACATTTGGTTACCCATACATTTAAATATCAATTCCATATTTATACTGAATCTATTAAATATTTAGGCATATATATATACTAAAAGATATAGCTCAATTAGTGACATATAATACAAATAAAATATATAGAGAGGGTTTTTTTCCCCAGATACTAACTCCCAGGATTAGCTATGCTGACTGTTGCGGAGAGGTGAAATGAATTTTGTCTCCATGCTCTCAATCCTCAAGAATAAGACCGGAGTCCAGGAAAGAATAAAAGTAATATATTTGCAAAACAAAAATAAGAACATCTAAAGTCTGTGTCTACATGATGAAGGACAAAGAGAACAAAGGAAAGATTAACACATGCGCAGTACAGGTATCACATGACTGCATATCAGTGTACATTGTCGTTTCAGAATAAGAGTCCTGCTGACAAATTAAACTGAACGTAGTGACACTGACTGTGATTTCTGGGAGCTATAGCTCAGTAAATGGCCACAAATTCACCTTCTCCCTAGAGGATAGTAGCATTTGGCAGTTAACTTAGAATAGAATCAGGATAGGGACTGGCAGTGGAAATGGCAAATTGTATTCTCTATCGGGATGGTAATATGCACTGCAGTCTGCCTCCCCTTAAGCTTTCAGAGCAGAGAGATTTTGCTGCTGTGTTATGTTGTGCTTCCATATTCAAGGTTTTATGTAACTTGAAATGAGGGATCTCTCTCTCTCTCTCTCTCTCCTTCTTCTTCTTCTTCTTCTTCTTCTTCTTTTACACAGTGCATATTCTGTACTAAGGTTATTATTACCTAGTCGGTAATGAAACATCTGCAAGCAAACAACCAAGTTCAGAGAGCTCCAAGGAATCCACGGTATATATTCTATATTTTCAGTTTTCACCAGGAAGCACCATGTTACAGTAGCAATTTTATCCTTACTAGGAATCTTGAGACATTCAGGACTGGATAGTTAAGCTAATGTCCTATATATAGTCATCTAAAGTGCAAAAGTCCATGACTTCAATTCCTGGCAGAGAATTCGAACACCATAGAATAACAAAATCTGGGTACCAGCATCTGAAGTAATACAATGCCTTCTAGTGGTCACTTTAACTGATATTCCATGCTGGCTTTGTGTTGTGCCCAAAGACAGAAGGATATTCCCCATTCTGTTGAGGAAGGTTATGTAAGAATAGTTGCACTTGCCTGAATTCCAGCTATATTTACAAAAATATTTGATTTCTCCAGTGATGGGCTTCTCTTGCTTCTGCTTCTGGTTTTAGATAGATAATAGGGTTTTGGGTTTTTTTATTTCACTCTACTACACTGGACATGGTCCTTCTTAACCATTAGCTCCCACATTTTCTTTTCTTACACCTACTTTTAATTCCCCCTAATCTCTTCCTCAGTTCCTCCAATTGCCACAAGTGAAAGAGCAAACCTTGTCTGTGCTGCTATCTCTTGTGCATGAGCAGTGTTGTTTTGAGAAAACATGAAAGGACTGTAGAAAAATGATTGCTGTCCAAAATACTTGCTTCAGAGCAGTAGCCTCTGTAAATCTGACATTTACAGCCAGAGGTGGAAATAAGGGCCTTCTGGGTCTTGCTTGATGTCAGCTCCCATCAAAACCAACTAGCATAGGCAGGGATCAGGTGGGTGGGAGTTATATATTGAACTTGAAGTATCTTCAAGTTCAAAAATCACATCGAAGAATCCATCTCCTTGTTTTAGAATTACCTTATGTATAAGATCGCACTCAATTTTTATACATTGTGCTATCCATCAGATTTTGATAAAACTATGTAACATCTATGGTTCATAATCTCCATGCCATAGCTACAAATAATTTGTCTAAGAATAACACAACCCAGCTCTTTCACTATCAAACAGGGAAACTGTCCTCTCAGTATCAGCCACATCACTCAACAGAATAGCCAACTTATAACAAGCCTTAAATAATATTTGTAGACAGCAAACTGATGAGGAACAATAATTTGATGATGGATGAGCAGCTCCAATTTCAAGTAAGTAGGAATATACTTGTTATTAAGAACGGCCAAGAAAACCCCATCCTTTGGAATCCCAGGTCTTGCCTTCAGTACGATGCAAAAGAAGATTAGAATAACCTTTTGTTTTTGCATTGAGTTGTTGGCAGCAGACAGAGTCAATTAAATGTGAACTCCCCAATCTCTTCTGATTTAAGTGAATTTGGAATAGCTGCCATTCAGTTTGTATTTGACTTTTGTATTTGTTATTATTTACTATAAGGAAAGGGCATTAAGATTCAACCAGTTTTATAAATAGATCTCTATGTGTGATTGGTAGTAGATAAGGATTTAAACCAAATATTCAAAACTTGAAGTTTAACAGTATGCTTTATTTTACTTTATTCTGATTAAATGAAAAATTAGAATAATAAGGATCTTTGTATGGAAGAACTATAAACTGTATTTCATTTTAATTCTGTTTGCACCAAATTTACAAGTTCGTAGTGAAGGGAATAGTAATAAATAAGCCAGACTTTACAGTATAAGTATAACAGTTGAATGAAAAGCAATGTTTCCATTTTCATAACTTTAGTTTAAATAAAGATGTGTTAATTAATGAAACGGGAAAATAACCCACAAAATTGTTAGCTATATTTACCTTTCTACACAAACTATCGTTCACTATGCACCTCTGTCAATAATGGGCAAGCTTCCTAAAACCATCACAAAAGAAGTCAACATTTTATCTCTTCAACCAGGTCCAGATTTCACCCCTTCAAGGCAAACAGAAGCCCATGACGGTGTTGGTTCACTTTTGAGAAAAGGTGTAAATCACATGCAATGTAGCATTTTGAATTGATAATAATGCCAAGTTTTTAAAAAATCCCTGTGTATAACACTATCTGCATCCCAGAAATTGGTAATTTTGTGTTTTCTTGCCAAAGCCTGGCTTTTTAATTTGAATGATTGTCCTTAATCAGATCATTAGCCCTTTCTATGTAAAACTTGATGGTTGCTTTCACAGGTCGCTTGCTTCATTTTTGATCATACAAATCAGCTTTTCCTAGTTCATTATTTTTTTTACGGCAAGCAATGCATAGTATATCAACTTAGTCTTCAGCATAGATAATCTGCATTGAGCAATCAAACCTCATTTAGCAATAGAGCACTGATGAGTAAACACTGCAGGCTTTCATTTCATGAACAGGACAAACTTTTCTCACAGCAATTTCCAGCAATGGAATGTTCACAGCAATGAAAGAACAAATGCTAGAGAACAGATCAGAGCTTTTTTGCACTTCAGCACATCACTACTGCCAGCTATTGGCAACTTAAAACGTTGGATGCATTGCTTCTCATTCCACCATTGTAATTAATGCCATTAAAATGTGTGTGTGTGTGTGTGTGTGTGTGTGTGTGTGTATGGAATGAAAAAAAAATCAAAAGTAATGTTAAAATAGTATCTTTATGATAACCACTCAGCCTTTCAAAAATAATTTGTAGGCTTTTGGTGCACAAGAATTGATTACAAGACCAGAGAAAAAACAAGCAACAATGACTAAGTGACAAGAGCCAAGCATTCTGTATAAGCCAGAATTAAAATCTGGTCTGAAAATTACACTTTACAATCTGCACCCTGATAGTTTTTAGCTCAAATTGAGCCTTGCTCATTTTTTAAAGTTAAGAGAACTACTGTTCAAGGATGGGAAGTACACATTTGTCTTAGAGAACTCCTTCTGGGAACTCCTGCACAGGGGTAATATTTCCAGGGAAAAAAAGCTTTTTAATAGTGGCAACAAACTGAAAGATATACCAATGCTAGGGCCACACATCACTGAGGAGTCTATGTCACTACCTGCATTTTGTTTAACATGTGTTGAAGAGCAGCATAGAGATGCTTATTTCATCCCCTCGTTTGCAGGAACAAGCTCCTTGGACCGGTGAGCCTCCAGTCAGCACAGAATGGTATCAATGGGACTTTGAGACATTCCCATCAGACCTGCCAGAGTTATGTGAAAAGAAGGCTATCCGCATGGTGGCACGTATCTATCTTCCAGTCATGGTCGTTCTGTTCTGTGTTCTGGGCTTCCTTGGCAATGGGATTTTGCTGTTAGTTCGTGCCCGTTACCATCGAGTCCAGTTCCTTGGTGACATCCTCCTCTTACATCTGGCTATCTCGGACTTGCTACTGCTCTTGACTCTACCAGTGGGTGTGGCTGGGATGATGGGCACTTGGTACTTGGGCATGACTGCGTGCCAGGTTCTGCAAGGCTTTCATGCCCTGACCTTTTACAGTGGCTTTCTTTTCCTCATGAGTCTTACCCTGGACCGCTACATAGCCATAGTCTGGGTACCCATTGCCCGCCGCATGCGCCCCACTGCCAGTTTCTGGGGAAAGCTTTGCTCAGGGTTGATGTGGCTATTCTCAGCAGCTCTAGCAGTGCCCAATGTCATGTATGCTCATGTGGAGGACTACAAAGGCTTTCAGCTCTGCAGGGTGACTGTTGTCAGAACTACTGTTTGCTTAGTGCAAGTGGGCTTTGGTTTTGTGCTACCATTCGCTATCATGGTAATCTGCTATGCAGCCATCACACGTACTATTTGGTCCTCTCCTTATGCCCAGTCACACAAGGCCTTGTGGCTCATTTTGGCCCTGGTTTTGCTGTTTTTGGTTTTGCAACTCCCTTATGCCCTACTCACCTTATTAGATGCAGCAGATTTGATAGGCCAGCAGGCATCAAGCTGCACGGTAAGCCTTCAGCGTGATCTTGCCCTCCTCATTACCAGTGGCTTGGTTTTTGCTCGCTGCTGCCTAAATCCTGTGCTTCATACTATCCTGGGGGTCCGGTTCCGTAAGGACCTGCAAAGGTTAAGTAGAGAGTTTGGCTTCCTGGGGCATTGGGCATGCTGTAATGATAGACCCAGGAGTGGCAGCCATCGTGCTTCATTTACTACCCATCTGGAAGGACTATCAAGAACCCCATGAAAGCATTGGCACTGCCCACCTCAGCAGAGTCTTGGAATTCTGGAAGCCTGGCTTTTGCATTCGGGGAAGTGTACAACTTTAACATGGTCTCTGCAACTTTTAACAATAAAGCTTCAACTTTGGATAATGCTAAAACTTGTGTTTTGTTTGTTTTTACATTTACCACTACTTGTGTACTGGGCAGGTTATTTGGTCTGTGTGTCTGATTGTGTGGAATGGGAATATAATCCACAATTGAGACAATTAGTGGTCCTGCACAAATCTGGACCCAGATTGGAGAGTATCTTCTGTAGCTCAAGCCCATGTGGTTAGTACCAATGGATCCAGGAAGGAGGAGGAAGATTACGTTCTGTTGAGCATGTAAAGGCTCAAAAGTGGGCTTCTGAGAGATTTATAGAACTACAGTATTAGACAGTGAAATTAGTTCTTGGACACAGGTTCAATTCTGCCTTCAGCCATGGAGATTCACAGGGTAAGTTTGGGCCAGCTACTCTCTCTCAGTAAAACCTACTTCATGGGATTTTTGTGGGGAGAAATAGAATTGGGGGTTGTATGAAATAAACAAATAAATACCTCCTAATCTCCCTCCATTGACCATATTCCATTATTCCCCTCCTAAAGAGAACTGAAATGACTTTGATTTTTTTATTCAATGGTAAATCAATCTAGCAATTAAATAATACACATTCTATTTAAATTCTAAACTCATTCTAGCTCTTGTTAAAGAGCAAATTTAATATGATAAACATCTCTAGTAGGTTAATGGTTTTGTATGTACCATCATCTGACCCTTTGTAGTGCGCAGCCCTTTGTATGTGTTCTGGTGCTATAAATGTCTTAAAAATGGGTCACCTGCTTTTGTTGGTTTAGGAAAGAAAGTTTACAATATTTATAATTTCTTAAATCAGGAAAGTAATGGGCAAGGAGTTATATATATTTTGCAAAAAATTAGTAGAGGACATGAATGATAGGAATTTCCGGTTGGAGAATGTGCTGTTATAATTAATTTAGGCAGTTTTCCAAGGACACAGTACAATTCATGGAAAATAAGACTATGAGATTAATGATCTCTGATATTACCATGAGCTTATTTTTCAATTAGCTACCAGTAACAGAGCAAGAGGCTGCTCCTGCACTTATGTCCAGATTTTGGACTTGGCTTGGGCATCTGATGACTACTGAGGGGATAATGTTACATTTTGTCAGACAGAGCACAGCTCTCCTTAGGTTTTGCTTGTTTTCTTTAATTCTTTAACAGATAAAATGTTTTTTTATTAAAAATCTATAGAATAATCAATAAAGGGTTTAATTTCTCTATATTTCTTTTCAATTGGCAGTGATAGGTTTTCCACACTTCAGTTTTTGTTTATTTTGGCAACACATGGGATATGATCTTGGTCAGAAATGTGCCTAAGTTTGCTTGGCATGTATGCTTTCAGATCCAAATCAGAGCACAAATGTTACTTAAGTATTTAAAATATTCCTTTCTGAAACCATGGGTTGTTCTTGTCTAATCATAGCTCATGATGCCTTCCACACACAGATTATTAGTTTATGGTTAGCTACATGTTTTCTGGGGAAAAAAGGCAAGATGTATGAGCAGCTGCACAGCAGATGGGATTCCTTCTGAAAAAAAGAAAAGGGGCTGAGAAGATTAAGCCCTAGAGTCCATCCAGAAATGCTGTGAGCCCCACAGAACCAGTATGCATCTGGTGTTTTGATTTCTCTTTTTGCACTGTGCTTATAAACAGGCAGTCACAAGTCCCCACAAAGTCAGTAGGATTCAGCCTGGCAGCAAAAGAAGCCGCAAACTGAAGAAGCCACAGCACCTTCAATTCATAGTTCAAGTAAACATGTTCATTTGAGGTAAAAAGGCAGAAAATGTCTCCTCTCAGAAGCAGAGTGTCAACTTCAAACTGAACCTGGCCTGTTTCATTGCCCACTGTCTGTGTTACAGCCTATATAATGAAAAGTTATAGATGTGTGCCAAAATAACACAGTTCTGCTGCCTGTCTCACAGTATTTAGTCATTGTTGCTCTGCTCTTGGATATTAATAAATGGGACTTACATGTGAGGTGAAAGTTTTCCTGTTATGAGTTATTCTGTGCACCAAAAAGCATGGTAAAGAGTAGAAATGACTGGATAGTTTCAGTTTCAACTCTGCTTTTTATCTTTATTTTTCTCCTCTTCTTTTGCCCTCCCTACATGAGCCAAATGACTCTCTTAATTACATCAACTTCAGAAAAACTAAGATATAATTTACTTTCTGTTCAAATAATGTTCACCAAGAGGTAGGGCAAAAGACCTTATTCTAGGTAACCATACCATGAGAGGGGGGGCTAGAATCAGTAACAGGGGGAACAAACAGGGAAAGGTTAAAAGACTCATCCAGAACCTCAACCATCACAGTGTATAACTTATAAATATGAACACGGTACTGTTGCAATTAACCCTTCTGTGTGCATGGGATTGTTTAGTCCAACAAAAAACACTGATGGGATTTGCCAGATGAGCTGTTGAAGAGGGAACAAAACTGAGCGAATATGTGCAGGTAATGGATCCAGGTACTATCATAATTCGTTTTCTTTCTGGAGTCTGCAGAGTATTCTCTGGGAACCCTCTCCATTCTCTTGGTATTAGGTGATAATTGCTGTGTAGTGTTGTTGTGTAAAGGGTATTAGTCAGGTCTGGGAAGTTAAGAAATGAGAGTCATATGCAGATTTAATTTATTTTCTGGGCCTACTTGATACTGGACTGAGCTCCTTGCAACTGCTGCAGAAGCGTCATCTCTGTCATCCACAATAGAAAGTTTTCTTTCTCTAGATAGAATAAGGAAATTTGGTTTAGGGGTATACAAAGACTTCCAAAGAAAACATTCAATGTTCTGGAATTTAATGCCAAACTTAAAACAAAATATTTTGTGTTTGTCCAGATCTTACGACCAAATTTCATTTCATACTGTTTTGAGTATTCTAACTTCCTGTGATTCCTTTCTTTTCAATTCTTCCCTGGAGATTCATTAAGCAAAAGAAGAACAGGCAGGATTCCAACCTCACGGACATTGGCTTGAACTAATGAAGGGGAGAAGTGAACAACAACCAAACTACATTTTAAATACTAAAAAGCATTATATTGTAAATAGTTTGACAACAGTTTGTAGGCAAAAGATTGTTGCTTGCCGCTTAAGTGAATTTATTTGTTTTACTATGTGAAACAAATAAATTCACTTATGAAAGTTACAAGTTTAAGTGTTACAGTGTATGCATTGCATTACAAGTATGCAGTGACTTGCATTATAGGTATTACACTGTTGAACTTTCAGATTGCAAATGGTGAAGTTACGTTGCTTTGTTGAGCTTTGCAGATAATTTGTCAAGTGGAAATTGTGCATTTTAATGCATATGGATTAAAAATATTGCTGTGCAGTTGAACTTCACATTGATAAAGGAACATCATTCCTTTATCGTTCCCATCAACCATCTCCTCCCACAAATGACTGTAACTTTGTTGCTTGTATCCTTACAATTTATATTGACTGGTTCCTACTATGATTTGATTGCTTATTTGTAACCCGACTATCATTAAGTGTTGTGCCTTATGATTCTTGATGAACTTATCTTTTCTTTTCTGTACACTGAGAGCATATGCACCAGGGGTGGGTTCCTCCCGGTTCGTACTGGGTCGCCCGAACCGGTAGCGAGGCGCTGGTGACGTCATGATGGCGTCGTGGATCCGCCTTGGTCGGTGCCGGTCCATGGGCGCCGCCATTTTTTCCCGTGAATTTTTGGCAGCTTTTTAACGTTTTGCCTTTATTCTTCGCCCGAAGCACAGCTGATCAGCTCCTCAGCTGTGTTTCGGGCAGATTATAGTCACTGAGCATGCGCGGACACAGAATTGCACCGGGGGAGCGCGCGCATGCGTAACCCTAAGCCACGCCCACAGAGTGGTAGCGGAAATTTTCGGAACCCACCCCTGATATGCACCAAGACAAATTCCTTTTGTGTCCAATCACACTTGGCCAATAAAAAATTCTATTCTATTCCATTCTATTCTATTCTATTCCTTTGTTGGTTCTTGTAGGCTGAGATACTAGTTTTGCTGTTATGGTAATTGTTCATGGATTGTGTTGAAATGAAACAATCCATTGGTGTTATTTATTTATTTGTTAGATTTTTATCCTGCCATTATTACTTTATGCCTCTATTACTTTATACAGATAATCCTCAATTTACAACCATTCATTTAGCAACCAATCAGAGCTACAGAGCATTGAAAAAAGTGACTTACAATTGGTCTCACACTTATAACTGTTTTAGCATCCCTATGGTCACATGGTCAAAATTCAGATGTTTGGCCACCGGCATATATTTATGAAGGCTGCGATTTACAAAGTTCCAAGCCTGCTTCTGACAAGCAAAGTCAATGGGGGAGGCTGGATTGGCTTAACGATCCCATGATTACTTAACAACTGCAATGATTTGGTTAACAACCTTGGCAAAAGTTTTGAAATCGGGTGCAAGTCATTTAACAACTGCTTTGTTTAGCACCAGAAATTGTGGTCCCAACTGTAGTCATAAGTTGAGGACTACCTATAAGTAACTCAAGGTGGTAAACCGTACATAATAAACCCTCCTCCTTCTATATTCCCCATAACAGCAGGCCCTGTGAATGGATTGGAAGGAAAGAGAGTGACTAGCCCAAATTCATGCAGCTAGCTTTCATGGCTAAGGTGGGACTAGAACGCACAGCCTCCTTATTGCTAGACTAGCATCTTAACTATTACCCCAGTCTAGCTCTCAGGGTTGCCTGTTCTTTGCTGGGCTCACTTCTATGACTGTTTATACAGGCAAGTCAAACCATAAAAGATGCTCTTAGATCTTGTTTTCATTGTTTGCTATGGGATATTTTTTTAAAAAAAATTACCCAGTTTGCAAATTTTTAGGCTGAGTGATAGATGGCATTCATCAATAGCAATAGCACATAGACTTATATACCGCTTCATAGTGCTTTACAGCCCTCTCTAAGTGGTTTACAGAGTCAGAAAATTGCCCCCAACAATCTGGGTCCTCATTTTACCGACCTCGGAAGGATGGAAGGCTAAGTCAACCTTGAGCCTGGTGAGATTCGATCTGCCAAACTGCTGGCAGCCGGTGATCAGCAGAAGTAGCCTGCAGTACTGCACAACCACTGCGCCACCGCGGCTCATAGGATTGCTACCTTACCTAACTTTATGGCCATAATGTAAAAAACAAGGAAATAAGGATCTGTTTTTTGTTTGTTTGTTTTAATTTTCACTGCTTTCTAAGAGGAAAATAGTCAAGTTTGTTGTAGTTTTGTTCTATTGGAACACAGGACACATTAGAACATCTAAAGCAATTTTCTAAAGAGGGGTATTTTTTTCAAGGTTTCACACATTTGTTCTATTTCATACATATCTCTGATTCAATTCCATGCATGCAGAGAATTGTGCATATTTCCTGAAATGGTAGGTTTGAAAGTATTATAATTATGTATTGTAAGATAGACTGCCATCTTCACAATATGATTGATTGTGATGGAGGCATTGGTAGCCCATGATCGGCTAAAAGCTGTAAGATTTCCACAGAGGCTAAGTCTGTATCTGTGTGCATATTTTTGGGGTATTCTGTAGTGGCATATTTTTTTAAATCCCTAATTTATGTATGGATGTGCGTAAGAAAACATGCTCTATACAGGGGTGGGTTCTAACTTACCTCACCACCAGTTCGCTTCCTCCTGTGCCGTGTGGGCACGTGTGTGCGCATGCGCAGTGCCAAAAACCCAGCTTCTGCGCATGCGCAGAAGCCAAAAACAAAATGGTGGCGCCTATGACG
Source organism: Thermophis baileyi (assembly GCA_003457575.1). Taxonomy (NCBI): domain Eukaryota; kingdom Metazoa; phylum Chordata; class Lepidosauria; order Squamata; family Dipsadidae; genus Thermophis; species Thermophis baileyi. The sequence continues at coordinate 157,719 of QLTV01000570.1, forward strand.
TCGCCAAGAGACCCAGTTCGTGGGCGTGGCCAGCCAGCCATTGCTCCCGGTTCGGCAAGCGGGGGGAAATTCCTGCTACCGGTTCTATAGATCCGGTCCGAACTGGGAGCAACCCACCTCTGGCTCTATATTACACTACCCATTTATCTTTTCCATCAAACACATCTTAGGTAGAATATGATTAAAGATCAACATGCCAGATTGTAAACTGGAAATGATCCAACTGTATTTTGTATAATTACAAAAACAATTTAGAATCTTCAAGTCTCTTCTATCGATACATCAAATACATAAGAAATGAAAATTTCTTTGATCCTTATGTTTTGAAATAGAGGCAGTTCATCTGTTTATTTAATAGGTTTAAACTAATTTTCTTTTTAAAATTGATTTTTAATTATCCTCCTTCCTGAATCCTTAAAACTGTTGCAGTAGAATAAAATGTCAAAGACATGGTATGTCTGGAATGTAGAAGGATTGTTGTTTTCTAAAATCACCTGCAGGAGGCAGCAAACTATAAATCATGCCAATTATTTGCTTTCCTATTGCTTTCCTATCTGAAACCAAAAGGCTACATGTACCTGTAATTTGTATAATGATTCTTTTAATATTTTACATAGTGATTCTTTTAATGTTTTTAAAAACATGACACTTGTACACTGTTTTTTGTGTTTTTGTTAGGAATTTTGATAATTTGCTTTACCCCTCTGCAATACTGTTGTGCTACATTAATGCATAATAAATATATATATATATAGTATAGCAGTCCGCTTGTCTGAATTATAGCTCATTTCATCAGGCCTATAAAATATCCTATTATATTCATGCAATTTCACATAGTTTGCAGGGAAGAGAAGAATTAAATATAAATTCCAAATAAGTGATAAATGCCTATATAAACAAGACATTCACAAGAAAGATGTTACATGTAACAAATATTCTTGTACTAAATATACTGTAGTGTCTCTGTGTGTTCTTCTAATAAGCGATACTGTTCTCTATTTAATCTACGAAAAAAAGTGCCACATTTTCTTATGAAATCCAATCCAGCTGTTTCATGATTAAAGCGATACCTGCTTTCCTGTCTCAAATCTCTAGCTATCTCCCTGATATTTTTGTTTACAAGCTTTGTGATTATCTGAAATACAGTATGTGTAAGATCTTGATTGCTTGTTTCCTGGACCCATTCATCAGTCAATGGGGTCACCCATTATCCTGTTTGAACAAGCAAGACAGACTGGTCTTCATGACTCCCCTTTTTCCTTTGCTGCTCCAATCACTCAGTTGTGCTCTTAATTAAAATCATTACTAAAACAAGGCCTTTCCTCTGTATGCCGAAAGAATAAAGTACTATTAATTGCTAGAATAAGTAATCCAGCAAATTAATATTTAATGAGCATGTGTAATTTTAAGGTTTTTTTTTTAAATCTGAGATCTATTATTCTAAGATCTTGCTTTGAGTAGGAAATTAATGTCTAGTTTCCATTATTTTCCTGCACTAGTTAGAATAGAAAGCGCTGCTGTATTATTCAAATATTTCCAGCCAAGATTTCTATGGTCATTAACAGCTGCAATTCAAGTGACACAGCATTCCCTGACTGTTTAGACATTTTAAGCTATATGCAGTTTAAAACACATAAGGCTGGTCGCTCTGGGAAAGCAAAAAGAGCTGAACTCCTGTTTGCCAGGCCCCGCCAGAAGATAAAAATGCCAGTGAGTTGCTCACAACCATTGTGCTGTGTGGCTCTGTCCCTTCTTTGGCTGAATGAGCACTCCAGGCCAAAAAGCAGGGATGGCAAAGCCGCTGAGCCAGTTTGGCTGCTCCTGCCACCAGAAGCCAGAGCAGGCCTGGAGTCATCCTACACCAGACCCAGACTGCAAAGGTTTGTCTTTCTTTCCACAGAGTCGCAAAAATCCAACGCGGGGGCGGGGGGGAATCTACACCCAGGCTTTAAGAGAGTGCAATTGAAAAAGGAGTTGAAAGGGAGCGTGTCTTGAGGAGGAAAGGCTAAGACCAAAAGTGGTGCTGAACCTCCTAGTGCTGTGGAAAAAGAAGGTCAGAGCAGGCACCTCCTCAGTCAGCACCACAGTGATGGAGATGAAACTTCTGCAGCAGTGGTGGGATTCAAAAAAATTTTACTGCTGGTTCTGTGGGCGTGGCTTGGTGGGCGTGGCGTGGCTTGGTAGGCGTGGTGTGGCTTGGTGGGCGTGGCTTGGTGGGCGTGGCTTGGTGGGCGTGGCAGGGGAAGGTTTCTGCAAAATCCCCATTTCCTCCCGATCAGCTGGGACTCGGGAGGCAAAGAATAGATGGGGGCAGGGCCAGTCAGAGGTGGTATTTACCGGTTCTCTGCACTACTCAAAATTTCCACTACCGGTTCTCCGAACTATTCAAAATTTCTGCTACCGGTTCTCCAGAACTGGTCAGAACCTGCTGAAACCACCTCTGTTCTGCAGATACATGGGTCACAGCTCTGCATACTGGAAGTTATTCTTAGCTCTTTTATGTCAGCTGACAATAGTTATTCAATAGAAGAGAATATATGTAACTCTGAATTGAACTGAGAAGTCCTTGATGCCCTGTGAACTTGATTGGGGTACTGTGATGATGTTACCTTTTGGGATGATGGAACGTCTGCAAGCAAAAGCCAAGCTCAGAGAGCACCAGGGACTCCAATAGTTATTCAGTGGTGAGGGAAAGCCCTTCTCCACACTTCCAAAACTGTTCTTTGATCTACATATACATGGTTCTTAATTGGAAAAGGGAGATCCTGAGGTAGAAGAATGCAAAGCAACATCTCCAGGAGTACTCTTCTGGCCCTCTCATCTGAAAGTTTCTTGGAACATCGCCATTCCACACAGCTGGCACTTAAGTGGCAATATTTGCATGATGCTGGATGTCTTGGTTTATGTTCTCCCAAAATACAAGAGAACACTTAGGGAAAAAAATCTTGACTCAGCAGACAGAGGCACAGCCAGCCCAGACCACGTTGTTCATGGGACATCTTGCAGCATTTTTCTTTCAGGCCATAAATTATGCCAGGTTCTGAAGCAAAGTAACAGCAAGTTGTTAGATTGTGTGCTAGATCGTCTCCTCTGCTCCCATTATAAGTTCAAATGTAGTGAAGGATCTAATCTTCTCCCAAGTACTGAAAATTCAACTTCCTGTGCAGTTGATCTCTAATTGTAGCCACAGAGTGGAGATGGATCTTATCATGGATCTTCATGTAGAGTAAGCAAAATATTTTCAATCAGTTCTGGCACTTAAGACAAGTCTTAGAAAAGAGCAAAGTTTTCAGAAAATCCCTATCAAGTCAATTGTACAAAAATTGTTCTCTAGAAGGAACTTTTTTTAAAATAATTGTGTGGCAGACCAACTCAAGCCTTCTTATGGCCATTTTCCCACTTCATTGCAAGTGACAAATTCAATCAATCAGAATAGAGCTGGAAAGGAACTTGGAGTTCTTCTACTCCAACCCCTTGATCAAGCAGGAGACTCTAAACCAGGGGTGTCAACCTCAAGGCCCAGGGGCCGGATCCAGCCCATGGGGTGTTTAGATCTGGCCCACAGGGCTGCCCTGGAAACAGCGGACCGGCCCGCAGTGCCTCTGCCAGCAAAAACGGAGCTTGGGAGGGTCACGCACAGCCCTCCTGAGCTCCGTTTTGGCTGCGATGGCCTCCTGCAACCCTCTGCCAGCAAAAACAGGGAGGGCCGCAAGTACTCAGGCCACCACAAGGGCCCCTGACACGAGTGACATTGAGCTGGCCATGCCCAGCCTGGCCATGCCCACCCGTCCTCCCGAGGTCAAACACAACCCTGAGGCGGCCCTCAATGAAATTGAGTTTGACACCCCTGCTCTATACCATTTCAAACAGGTGGCTGTCCAGTCTTTTCATAAAAACCTCCAGCGATGAAGCACCTACAACTTCTGAAGGCAAGCTCTTCCATTGGTTAATTGTTCTCACTGTTAGGAAGTTTCTCCTTAATTCCAGGTTGCTTTTCTCCTTGATTAGTTTCCATCCATTGTTTTTTGTCTTGTCTGCTGGTAGTTTGGAAAATAAGTTGTCCCCCCTTCTTTCTGGCAGCCCCTCAAATACTAGAATACTGCTATCATGTCACCCCCTAGTCCCATGATGGCGAACCTATGGCACGTGTGCCACAAGTGGCACGCGGAGCCATATCAGTGGGCATGCAAGCTCAGGTCCAGCGCGTATGCGCGCGCCAGCCAGCTGATTTTCAGGCCTTCTGGGCCAACTAGGAGTCGGGAAACAGGCTGTTTCCAGCCTCTGGAGGGAGTGGGGAAGGCCCATTTTTTTGCTCTCCCCAGGCTCCAGAGCCTTTCTAGGAGCCTGGGGAGGGCGAAAACGGCCTTCCCCAACCCAGAGGTCCTCCGGAGGCCGGAAACATTCCATTTCCTGACTTCCGGTTGGACCAGAAGTCCCGTTTTTTTGCTCTCCCCAGGCTTCAGAGCCTTTCTAGGAGCCTGGGGAAGGCGAAAACGGCCTCCCCCCCCCCGAGGCCAGAAATGGCCCATTTCCCAACTTGAAACGGGCCATTTCTGGCCTCCAGAGGGCCTCCGGGGGGGGGGGAAGGCCATGTTGTTGGATAGGGCCTATTGTTCAAGTCTGTCAAGATCTTTTTGGATTTTGAGCGTATCTTCTGGGGTGCTGACTATTCCTGCCAGTTTACTGTCATCTGCAAATTTGATGAGTTCCCCTTCTATTCCCTCATCTAAGTCATTTATGAAGATAAGTTTATGCAAGTTTGAAGAAAAGTTTCCAATTCCATCTCCTTGAGTATGGGTTCCTCACAGGGCTGTGTTTTGAGTCCATTACTGTTAACCTTGACCCACGACTGCTGTGCCAAGTCTGCTAGGAATCATATTGTGAAGTATGCGAATGACATAGCAGTGATGGGTCTTATCCAGGATGACAATGAAGATTCTTATAGGGAGGAGGTGAAGGCTTTGGTGGACTGGTGCAATAAAAATAACCTGGTTTTGAATGTTAATAAAACAAAGGAGATCATTGTTGATTTTAGAAAGAGCTGGCATAGTCATACTTAGTATCAAGGCTGCAGCTGTAGAGGTGGTCAATAGTATTAAGTATCTGGGGGTGCAGTTAACTAACAATCTGACTTGGTCTCTTCATACGTTATCTTTAGTAAAGCATGCAAAACAGCGTTTGCATTTCCTGTGTCGGATAAGGAGACCACGTCTTTCTCCTTCTGTCCTGGCCACTTTTTACAGAGGAATGATTGAGAGCGTTTTAATAAACTGCATCACTGTTTGGTTTGCTGGCAGCAGTGCCTCAGATAGAAGGTGCATACAGAGAGTGGTAAGGACAGCTGAGAACATTATAGGAAGCTCGCTTCCTGTCACTCAGGATACTGCTTATAAGCGCTATGTGCTTAGAGGACAAAGCATTGATAGAGACCCCACCCACCCACCGCGGTCTGGTTCTGTTGCTCCCCTCTGGGAGGAGGCTTCGGAGTATTTATAGCAGGACTACTAGATTCTGTAACAACTTTGTTCCTTATGCCATCCGTCTTGTAAATTTGCAGGTTTCGGTTTTATCGCTATGTATATGCATACATGCGAACTACTGGTAGTGGTGTTTCTCTGTGTCATATATGTGTGTGTATGTGGGTATATGCATAATGGTTGTCTTTTGAGAGCTGAATGCAATGGAATTTCATTTTAATGTATGCTGATTAGTGTACATTTAAAGTGACAATAAAGATTCAATTCTAATTCTAATTCTAATTCTAATTCTATTCTATTCTATTCTAGGCTTAAAATGGAACCTTGTGGTATTCCACTGCTTACTTCCCTCCATGTAGATATAGTACCATTAAGGGCTACTCATTAAGTATGGTTTGTCAGCCAGTTACAAATCCATCTGGTGGTGATGCTATCTATCCCACATGTTTCTACTTTACCAAGACGTAGATTGTGGTACTGAAATCTAAGTATACTATGTCCACAGCACTTCACTGGTCTACTTATTTAGTCATTTTGTCAAAGAATGAAATAAGATTGGTTTGGCAAGCTCTGTTTTTAACAAACCCGTGCTGGCTACTAGTTATAACTTTATTTGTTTCTAGATGTTCACAGATCTGTTTTTCCTGGTATCTTCTCAGGTATTGATGTTAGCTAATTGGTCTGTAGTTTCCTGGGTCTGTATTTTTTTTCCCTTTTTTGAAGATGGGAACCACATCAGCTCTTTTCCAATCCTCTGGTAGTTCCCTGGTACTCCAGGATTTTTTAAAAATATGGTACAATGGTTCTGAGATAACATCTGCCAGCTCCTTCAGAACTCTGGGATGTAATCCATCAGGTCCCGGTGATTTATATTCATCAAGATCAGATAGGTGTTCTCTTCCCATTTTCTTGCTTATTTTAATTTTTATTTCTAGTCTGTCTTTTATGGTTAAGTTTTTGGTAGGTTGGGCTGTAGTTTCTTTTTTGCGTGAAGACGGATGCAAAGAATTGGCTCTGCTTTCTCCCTGCTGCCTGTCACTTTCTTGACATAGAATAGAATAGAATAGAATTTTTTATTGGCCAAGTGTGATTGGACATCTTCTCTCTTTAGTGGACCGACTTTTTCCTTGACTTTTTTATCTTGTTGTTTATATGTTATTTGCAGACAAATTTGCAGACATGCTGCAACATGTGCAGTCAACAAATACACTTTCCTCTGACCTGGAAAAATCTTTCTTCATGAAGTTTGCCCACAGAAATTTCTGATCTTAAATTCAAACTACTCTGTTGTGTAAGTTAATAAAACAGAAACAATAAGCTGTTAATAGCTTTGAGACTCTATTACTTTTAATATTTTATTTTGCCTTCTCAGAATAAATAGGAGAAGTAAAACAATTTATATTCTAAATACAAGATGCGGCATTTTCACTGATTTTGCATACATGTTACACAATTTACAATAAACTACTATTTCCAGAGCCTCTGGAAATTCTAGCTTTTTAACAGTTGGCACTACTTCCCACATATAGATGAAAGGAAATGTAAACTATTCTAGTTGCCTCTGTCATCTTGAATACAAATAATTTACAACCAGGGTTGTTTCCCATTCTCACTTATTTTATGTACATGGAGATCAGATAAATAACTTTTTGCCACAAATTTGAAGACTGCAAAAATATTCTTTTGAAAAAGCATATAAAACATTAGCAATACTGAAGTATCGGTTGAAAAATCAAGGTATAAAGATAAAGTGTTTATGATAAAAATGGAATATGAAATATGAAAAATCATAATTAATGCCCTTTTGCCTCAATAGAGGAGTTAAAATAGAGTTAAAAGAGACTCAAGGAACAAGAAGAAAATAGTAAAAACTGTATATTTTATGAGGAACAAAAAAGAAAATTGCTGGTAAAAAACATCGGAACTTATTTTCCCTGATGCAACTTTCCAACTATTTCCAGCCATTTGTCAGAAAGAGTATAGGGCCGTGATGGTGAACCTATGGCACGCGTGCCACAGGTGGCACGCAGAGCCATATCTGATGGCACGCGAGGCATTGCCCTATGTCAGCTCCAGTGCGCATGCGTGCGCTGGCCAGCTGATTTTCGGCCTTGGGGAAGGCCGTTTTCGCCCACCCCAGGCTTCAGGAGGCTTCCCTGAAGCCTCCAGAGTGCAAAAAATGGCCCAACGGGCAAACCGGAAGTTCGGAACGGACTTCCGGTTTGCCTGTTGGGCCATTTTTCGCATTCCGGAGGCTTCAGGGAAGCCTCCTGAAGCCTCTGGAGGGTTAAAAACGGCCCAATGGGGGGGGGCATGTGCAGTGCGGCATGCACGCACTCCCATTTTTGGCATGCAAGAAGAAAAAGTTTCACCATCACTGGTATAGGGTCTCCTACTTGAGTAGAAAACCCCCAAGGTCCCTTCCAACTCTATTATTAAGTATAGAGTACAGAGAAAGCAATCCCCCTGGATTAATTAATTAAATGTATTTGTAGCAATCATTTCTATGCTACTGTTTCTAGACAGTTATCAATATTAAAATACCTATAAAATCAACAAATACTAAATCATTATTTTTTTAAATAAAAGTCTGTTACTGTTTTCCATTCAAAATCAGTCCTTGAATGTCGTGAAGAAGATTTTTGTTTAAATCTATTTCTTAAAGAATAAAAGGATAGGGGCAAGAACTCAGAGTATAAACTATTATAAAATGAGGAGGGTGTCATTGAGATTTTTTGTGTTTGTGTGTCCACTCCACAATCTCTTTAGGATGTGTATCCACAGCATTGTCCCCTAGGAAAGTTGTGTAAGACTGTGGATTCTATCTGGAGAAGGCAGTCCCAAAATATCTAGAATCCAGATTATATAGGATTTTATGGTCTTCAACACTTTGAAGTGGCTCCAAGGCCTAGTGGCAACCAGAGGAGTTCTCAAAAAATAGACGTTATTCTGCTGAACTAAGTGTAGCTTCTCAACAAACACATAGCTGCATTCTGTGCAGCAGCTTTCAGTCTGTCCTAAAGGGCAACTTCACATAGAAAATATTTATTTGTTTGTTTGTTTGTTTGTTTGCATTTCTATGCCGCCCAACTCCCAAAGGACTCTGGGCGGCTTACAGCAAATATAAAAAAACATAATAAAATATAGAAAGCTTACATAATAAAAAAACATTTAAAAACCATTAAAAACCCATACACACCTTTTCCTGGCCGGATCTTGCCAATTTGCAAAAGCGAGATCAACGGCCCCAAGCCTGTCGGAACAGCCACGTCTTCACCGCTTTCTGGAAAGGGGCCTTTAAATTACTGCAATCTTAGAAATAACAAAGATATGAATCATTGCCTCGAGTCTTTTAGCCCAGGGACTGGTTCACTTGGCAGACTCACTAAGACCAGCCACAGTCTCTCAAAGCCAGGGTATCTTACACATTGCTATAGCAAGGCTATAAGTCCAGAATTCCCAAACTGCACCCCAGCTTTTCCTGGGGAAGTGCAACCAAAAGAAGAACAGTAGATAGAACTTCCGTGGAACCAGAGGGCTTCTGTTCTAACTGTACTCTTGTCTTCCTAGGATTTAATTGTACACCCAGACCTTTCTGGCACTAGATCAAGATTTCTACCACATATTCTGTTTGACCTAATATCAAGAGGTAAAGCTAAAGTGTATTAAGGGTACTAGGCCCTAAACTTATAGAGACCTCCCCCAGAGATTGCATATAGACATGTTTAATAAGATGGGGAGAAGGCCAAGGTCAGAGGCCCTCTGCACTCAAATGCCCAAAGTTTAACCATTCCTCCCTTAGCAACAACTGGAAGTGTCTATGTAGGCAAGAGTAGAAACATTGTAAAACAGTACACTAATCCCTTTCAGGTGATGCAAAAGATTACCATGGTCATATACCATTAAGAGAGCGAACAGGAAGGGGAGAGGTACACCACCTCCCCTCAATTCCTGACTCTTATCTTCCATGACATGCTTGAGCCTTGACTGAAAGGGATCCAAACAATTTGTCTTACACAATGTCCTCTATAGTCCAACCATCTTTTCAACAATCTTTTTAAGCATTATGAGGTTGGAAAGTGGTCAGCAATTATTTAAGACAATTGGATCGAGGGACAGCATTTTGAGGAAGTGATACACGACTATCCTCCTTCTGGGAAAGAAGTATTACCTCATCCTGTAAAGATGCTGAGACTCTAGAAACAATTCAGAGAAGAACAACAAAGATGATAAGGGGTCTGGAGGCTAAATTGTACAACGCATGGCTAGTGGGAACTAAGTATGTTTAGCCTAATAAAGAGAAGGCTGAGAGGACACTTGATATCAGTCTTAAAATACTTGAAGGCCTGTCATAGGGAAAATTTATTTTTCATAACACCTAAGGGCAGGGGGGGGGGGAAGCAATAGCTAGAAGCTTATCAGAGAGAGATCCAACCTGGAAATAAAGAGGAATTTCCTGATAGTAGAGAACAGATTAAAGAGTTGGAAGGGACCTTGTAAGCCATCTAGTCCAATCCCCTGCCCAAGCAGGAGACCCTACACCATTTCTGACAAATGGCAGTCCAATCTCTTCTTGAAAGCCTCCAGTGATTAACTATTAAGTAGAGATGTGAAGGCCCGGAAAAAAACCGGAAAAATTCGGAAAAAAACGGGTTTTTTTCTGTTTTTTTACTGAAGGCTTTTTTGTTTTTTTCCAAAAAATTGGAAAAATTGAAAAAAGGAAAAAAAAAACATTGTGGAATATTTTATTTTAACATTTTATTTTAAAACCTTTAAGACAGGGTGTTCAAATATTTTCCAAATCATTTCTAAAAAAATGTATGTTATCAGATTATTCTAATTTCTGTGCACTGAGTGANAAGGAGTTCAGGAGATTGTTGCTCCCTTTGTTACAAATAAATATTATCAAAAAGTAAATTCTGTTTGTCATAATTGTTTGGCTACACTATATTTTTAATATGCTAATTGTGATAATTTTATGCCAAGTCAAATTGTCCATAGTCATATTTTATGTTCCTAAAGTAACAGAATGACTTTCAATCTTAAAAAGACAAAAAAGTGCTAATGTAGCATTTTTTTCAATTTTTCCGAAAATTTCCGTTTCCCCCCCCCAAAAAAACCGGAAAAAAAACGGGTTTTTTTCCGAGCTTCAAAATTTCCGGAAATTTTACATCTCTACTATTAAGCCATGGAACAACTTGCTTCCTGGAGTTGTGGGTGTTCCATTGCTGGAGGTCTTCAAGAAAAGATTGGACAAACATTTGTCCAAGATGGCATAAAAACCCCTTTCTTGGAATAGAAAACATTTAAGGTCCCTTCCAGGCCTATGACTCGATGATCTCCTGGACTCACTGTCATGCCCTCTATCTGTCTATCTGAGAGGGGCAAGAATGCAATTTACAGTTGACTATGCTAATTCTACTGAGGACTTCTTCAGGTATCACACTATCGCAGGCTTGAAAGAGCTCCAGAAGACCTCACCAGATGTTGCCTCTAAGATTTCATGACAGTCCAGCTCAGACGTGAATATGAGTGACCCCAGAGGATCCAACTGCTCACAGACTCTGCCAGAAGTATCATCTGGGTCCTAGAACTTAAGAGGTTCTGCAGTCATCCTAAATAATGTTGCTATCTAAATTCTGAGGGCACTATAAGTACAGGGAATTACTGACACTCTTAATGCCACACTGTAAGCCCAAACGTGTGCACATAGTCATATCAGGTTACCTTTCCTTCTTATTTTTCACCATGTTGTTCTTTGTATCTTTTTAGGCACTTCATTGCCTAAAACTCCATAGTAAAACAAGGAGCCACCATGACTTGGCACTGTCAGGAAGGTCACTTGAGTGTAACCCTATCAAATGCTCTAGTTCTTTCTGTATTCCAGAATTTAGCAAGGCTCCCCATGAGTTGCCCATTTGATCACTGGGAAATACTTCAAGCACCCACTAAAAAACAATTGGATCTATTCGGTTCCTGGCATTGATCAACTTATAAGAGATACATTCCCCATATAGAAATCAGTGATGGCCATTTGTTGTAAGGTGGTCAGGTTACAATGGAATTAATGGAATAGCTAAACTGGGAAGTACAACACAAAGCCAAGCTCAATGCCTAGGAACCCTCATGAAAGGCCTGCTGGCAGCATGGCTACTCAACTTGGGGACAGCATGGCTGCCCGAGGGACAGTGGTGTATGGCAGCCGGAAATATGCTGAAGGAAGACTAAGGGCCCTGAAATGCTTGAGTACCAGCTCCTAGACCAGGTGTCGGCAACCTGTGGCTCCAGAGTTGCATGCGGCTCTTTCATTCCTCTGCTGCAGTTCCCTGTCGCGGCAGAGGGATGAAAGAGCTGTCACCCTGTCATGGTGGTGGTGATGGCCAAAGCCTTAGTGCAGGAGCAAAGTGCCGCTGCACTTGCCTTTGCGTGCCTTTGTCGGGTACATTTGCTGTTGCCGCTTCTTGCAGCACCTTGCGCAGCAACAGTGAAATTTAGTGTGCTTTAGACAATGAGGAGAAGGGCGATCTCCCATTCGGACAAGAGGAAAACCCTTTGAGGCCAACAGGAAAGAAATCAGCCATCATGGTGGATTCGGAGCCGTGACAGCCAGACGTGGATTAGGAAGAGAAGATTGGAAAGCAACACAACGATATCAGTGAGAAGATATACATTTAAGACTCATTAAAAAATTATTTCCTAAAAGTGTTAGCAGCAAAAGTGAGACTCTAAAGAGACGGGCAGGATTACCGCCCCAAGAGTAGAGGTGATTAAGCGGTTGATCATTTAAAAGGATATCTTGTGACAATACACTTCGTGCATATTGATTGGGACCGTGATCGTGATTGACTATAAAACTTCTTATAAAGCTTTAAAATTCAAAGACAATAAGAGCGCCATCTAGGGGTAAGAGGAACTATTGAACTAAGTAAAGTGGACTAAGTAAAGTGACTGATGCAATATTCTTAATAACAACAATTATAGGAGGAGACATTGTGAGAATTGGTGGACTGAATAAGAAAGAAGAAGAAAAGAAGAAGGAGGAAAAAAATATTTGACCATATTTGGAGAGGTATACTGAACAACATATGGGGACAGATCTCCAATGAATTACCAATGGTGATCTATACATCAGAGTACTAAAGAAGGCGGGGGGAAGAGAATATTGAACATAGATAAATATATATTAGGGTGTTAGGGTGTCAAACTAAAAGCATCAACATATTTAAAGATTTAAAGACTTGATAAAATAGATCAATATATTATATTATATTAATTAACCTATATTGACTGTATTGATTAGAAATATCACAGTAACTGTCTAAAACATTTGTTAAATGCTGATAAATTTATATGTGATTAAGCCAGATTGTATTATATTTACAATATAGTATATTTCCTACAGTATTTATATATTTAATTTATATATTTAATATATTTATACACATATATTCATATTTGTACTAGATTATAGTCACATTAATTTATATATATACCTTCAAAGCTCTATTATATTAGCACTATTTAATACTATAACAACAAAGTGGGAGAAATTATAATAGAGGAAGCGGGAAGATTTAAGGGGAGACTTTAAGTAATATATGTTACTTTGGAAAAACATCTTTTGAGCTGTGAAGATGACAAGCACAACAACCATTACTAAAATAGGTAAGAAAGCATCATCAAACCCAGCGTCCGCAACATCATCTCCATCAAGTCAATGTTCAATGGATAGCATGCTTGGCATGGAGAAATCAAGTTCTACGTCAAATATGCAGAACATGCAGACGACACTCCTCATGATACAGGAAACTATGACAAAGACTCAGGAGTCAATAGCAAGAAATCATGAGGAGATAAAAAGAAACCATGAAGAGATAAAAAATGAGATGGGAGAAATGAAAGGAGATATTAGAAAAATGGACGATAAAATAGGAAGTATCCAGCAAACAATAACCAAGAACGAACAGAGAATACAAATGGTGGAAACAAAAGCGGAACAAACAGAAAAGAAAATGGAAGCAATGGAGCAAAAACTCAGGCTGGCAAATAGGGACCTGGAAGAGACCATCATCTTTTTAGAGATGGAAAAAGCAGCTTTCTTCCTGAGGTTCCAGAATATAGTGGAAGACAAGGAAGAGGACCTAGTTAGGATCATGGCAGAATTACTAGCAGACACACTACAGAAAGATACAAACGACATACAAAGAGACATAGATGAGGCATACAGAATACACACAAATTACGCAAGAAGACACAGATTACCAAGAGAGGTGCACATAAGGTTCACCAAAAAGGCAACAAGGGATGAAGTGTATAAAAGAACTAGGGAGGAACCTATGCTATATAAAGGAAGAGAAATCCAAACATTAAGACAGATACCCAGGAGAGTTAGGGACCAGAGAAGACACTATCAATTTCTAACCAAGTATAATGTGATGTTTAGATGGCTTACCCCTGAAGGAATTATGATTACTTGGCAGGACAAAAAATTTAAGATTGATATAATCGAAAAAGCACACGAGTTTTTTGATCATCACTTTACGACTGAGAAAGAACAAGAGAGCAGGGAAGAAATAGAAAGTAAGAGTCAAGAGGAACAGCAAATAGAAGGAAAAAGAGGTAGAAAGAGAAGAAAGAACAAAGCAGGAAAAGGAACGAATTGAACGAGAGGGTACAAGAACAAAAATACAGAGAGAGCCAAAGACAACTAGAAGACCGAGACCTGTATACAAATAACAAAATGGAGGAGGAAATTAAGATGATCTCAATTAATATTAATGGATTGAACTCCCCTGCAAAAAGGAAACAAATGTTGACAAAACTACAAAGATTGAATCTGGATATAGTTTGCCTCCAAGAAGTGCACTTTAAGAAACAATATAGTAATCTACTAGAACACTCAAAAATGGGAAAACTCTATGTAACTTTAGCACAACAAAAGAAGAGAGGAATAGCCCTATACATCAAAGAATGTATAATATATGCAGATGAGGAAGGAAAAACATTAATGATGGAGATAATAACAGATCAGAAACAAATACTGCTTATTGTAATATACGCACCAAATAGCAACCAGAAAGAATTTTATAGAAAAGTACATAAAAAAATAACGGAGACAGAATATGAAAATATATGCTTAATAGGGGACTTCAATGCAATAGCTGATACTAAAAAAGACTACAGGAGTAATAAAAGAAATAAGAAAAAAAGAAGAACACTTCCAAATACATTTTTTGAGATGGTGCAAGAATTAAACTTACAGGATGCATGGAGGGAATTAAATATAAAGAACAACCAATACACATTCTACACAAGTACACATCAATCATGGTCAAGAATCGATATGGTATGGATGACCCCGGGACTGAGAAGAGATATTGAAGAGGTAGACATAATGACAAATACATGGGTGGACCACAACCCGATAAAAGTGATATGGAGAGGACAGAAGAAGAGGAGGAGATGGACAATGAATCAAAACATTTTGAAAGATAAGGAATATATACAAATGATGGAAAAAGAAATGAAACTCTTCTTCAAAAAAAAAATAGAAAAGAAGAAACATCACTGGAAAACCTGTGGGACACAACAAAAGCTTATATTCGAGGACTGATGATAGCGTATGTGGCAAGGAGAAACAAGACAAAGAAACAACAACAAATTACACTACAAGAAGAACTTAAAAAATTGGAATCAGACTTACAGAAAGAACCTCAAAAAAAGAAAAGAAAAGAAAAAAGATTTAATAAAACTTAGATTAAATTTGATGGCACAAGAAGAAATGGCATAAAAAGTTAAAATGGCGAAACAAAACTTTTTTGAACATGCAAACAAGCCGGGGAGATGGTTAGCATATAAACTAAAAAAAGAAAAAGAGAAGAAAATAATACATCAATTGCAGGACGAGAAGGAAAACGCATGCCACCGGATTGAAGATAAAAAGAACATAATACAAGAATTTTTAAAGAATCTATACAGCAGGGGTGGGTTCTAACTTACCTTGCTGCCGGTTTGCTTCCTCCCGTGCCACGTGGGCGCGGGTACGTTGCGCACCGCAAAGGCACGCAGGCATGTGCAGTGCTGAAAATCCAGCTTCTGCGCCTGCGCAGAAGCAAAAAACAAGATGGCGGCGCCATAGGCGCCGTCGAGAGAGCCAGTTCAGGGGCGTGTCCAGCCGGCCATTGCTGCCGGTTTGGTGAGCGGGAGGAAATTCCCGCTACGGGTCCAAACCGGCAGGAACCCACCTCTGCTATACAGCCAAGAAAGTATACCAGAAGATGATATTGAACAGTACTTAGACAAGATGGGTCTAACCAAAATTGCAGATACGAAAAGAATGATGTTAAATGAAAAAATAACCATGATGGAAATATTTGAGGCAGTCAAGAAACAAAAAAACAACAAAATGCCGGGTCCAGACGGTTTCCCCACAGAATTATATAAAACCATACAAGGACCATTAGAGACCTTAATGCTGGAACTATATAACAAAGCACTTGCAGAGGCCAAACTACCCAAATCATGGTCAGAACATACATCACACTTATACCAAAAGAAGACACAGAGCATTAACAGATAAAGAACTATAGACCTATCTCATTATTAAATGTTGATTACAAAATATTTGCATCCACAATCTCAGAAAGATTAAAAACACTGTTAAATGAGTTGATCCATCCAGACCAAAATGGGTTTTTACCGAAAAGACAGCTGAAAAAGAATATGAGAACAATTATGAATGTTCTGGAATATTATGAAGCACACCCCAGAAAACAATCTGCATTGATCTTCCTTGACGCACAAAAGGCATTCAACAATTTGAATTGACAGTTTATTATCCTACAATTTAAAAAATATTAACTTTGGGGAGAGATTTGTAAAGATGGTGCAGACAATATATTCTATCCAAACGGCAAGAGTGATAATAAATGGAGATACCACAGAAAAATTTAATATTTCAAAGGGCGTAAGACAAGGGTGTCCCTTATTGCCCTTGTTATTTATACTAACTCTAGAAGTACTACTTGGACAGATTAGACAAGAAATAAAAGACCTGAAAATAAAAAAGAAGAGTATAAAGTACAAGCATTCGTGGATGATTTGGTATTCATTCTAGAGGAACCACTGGAAACAGGACCAAAATTAGTTCAGAAAATAGAGGAATTTGGCAAAGTGGCAGGACTTAAAATAAACAAAAATAAGACAAAGATAATAACAAAAAACCTTAGCAATAAACAGAAAAAAGAACTGGAGGAAAAAATGGGTATGCAGACGACCAAGAAAGTCAAATACTTGGGAATCTGGCTAACTGCAAAATGTTCATCGATTAAAGAAGACAATTATAACAAGCTAGTACAACAAATAAAAAAGATCTGGAGAACTGGAAAAAATTACAACTTTCACTTACCAGAAGAATAGCTACAATCAAAATGAACATATTACCCAAAATTTTGTTTTTATTCCAAGTAGTACCGATAAAATTAGGAAATAAATTCTTTGAAGATTTAAACAAATTGACAACAAAATTTATTTGGCTAGGGAAAAAACCACGAATCAAACTAAAGTTATTACAGGACAGTAGACATAAAGGAGGCTTTGGGCTCCCAGATTGGGAGCTGTATTATCAAGCAGCAGCTCTCACCTGGATAAAAGATTGGATAGATTTAAAGAATGAAAGGACTTTGGCAATAGAAGGACACAATCTACAAATGGATTGGCACGCATTCATATGGGATGGGAAAAACAAAACACATAGTTATTTTCAGAGACATCAAATTAGAGACGCCTTACTACAAGTATGGCTAAAAATCAAACAGAACCACTACAATAAAATACTGGCCTGGTTATCAACTATAGAAGCGCTAATATATCCAAATGTGCTGGACCTAGACAAAATAGCAAGATATAAAGACATAATAAACGATCAGGGGAAGCTAAAAACGCAACAAGAATTAAAAAACCAGGGTATTGACGTAGATTGGTGGCCTTACATGCAAATCCAGACAAGATTCAAGAAAGATGCAGAACTGTATGGGTTTTACAAGGAACCACAAGAATTGGACAAGATTTTGCAGGGGACAGAGGAAAAATTGATAAAAAAAAAACTATACAACTACCTATTGAGATTCAAAATGGAAGAAGAAACAGTAAAAGAAACCATGATAACCTGGGCAAAAAAATTCGGCTATACCGTAGATTTAGATAATTGGGAAAAATTGTGGGGGGAAAACTACAAATTGACAATGTCGGCAGCATATAGAGAAAACCTATACAAAATGTTTTACAGATGGCATCTACCTCCAGCGAGATTAGCAAAAATGTTTTCAAATAGATCACCGGAATGCCCAGGGAACATACTACTGAACACGTCCACATGTGGTGGACGTGTTCAGTAGCAAAAAAATATTGGATAACAGTAAGAAATTGGCTAGAGGAAATAACCGAACAACAAATAGAGTTAAAACTGGAATTATTCTTACTAGGTATATTAACAGGAAACTACGACAAAAAAATCCAATGTCTAATGCTACATGTACTAACAGCGGCCAGAATTGTTTATGCGCAGAATTGGAAAAATGGAAACATACTGCCAGAGGAAACTGTAATAAAGAAAGTGTTAGAGTGCACCGAGATGGATAGGTTGACAATGGAATTAAAAGATAGAGGAGAAACTGAATATTATTTGATTTGGAATGTATGGTACAAATCAGGGGTGGGTTCTATCTTACTTCACTGCTGGTTTGCTTCCTCCCGCGCTGTGTGGGCGCACCTCATGGGTGCGCCCGCGCTTCACGTGCACGCACAGTGCCGAAAATTCAACCCCCCCCAAAAAAAAGCCAAAAACAAGATGGTGGCGCACGCGCAGTGCCGGCAACTCAGCTTCTGCGCATGTGCAGAAGAAAAAAAATCCCCAAAAAGAATTCCCAAAAAAGATGGCGGCATCCATGGACCGGCACCGACCGAACCGGCTCCGTGACGTCACCAGCGGGTTGCTACCGGTTCAGACGAACCGGTCCAAACCAGTAGGAACCCACCTCTGGTACAAATGGTTAGATAATAGAGGTAAAGATTAGGGAATTAAGAAGAAAAGAGGAGTAAGGAACAAGAAAATAGGAATAAGTATAAAGATAAAGATAGATGAAGAATATGTAGTATTATAGCATGATAAGATGTGATATAAAATGGAAAATGGAAAAAATATTGAGAGTAACAACCAGGCATTGTGTACATATCAGCATATGAGAATAGCAGCATAGATAAAGGAATGTGTGTGTGTGTGTGTGTGTGTGTGTGTGTATTTTTCTGTCGAGTCACCTGGTATACCCAAATATGGGAGGGAGCATACTGCTTCCTTTCGCCTTTCGCCCCCCCCCCAATCCAATAAATATATATGTATAAGGGGTGGGTTCTAACTTACCTCGCTGCTGGTTCGCTTCCTCATGTACCGCGTTGGTGCGTGATTGCACGAGGCCGAAGACACAAGCCTGATAGCCAGCCTGATGATGACGAATGAGAAAACCCGAATAACCACAGACCTACATACAAATACCCGCGAAAACCTCAAAAAACAAATATATATATATATATATATACACACACACACACACAGTAGATATAGGGGGGGAAATGTATGGATATTGGCTGTATACTGATACTGAAGTGTTGCAAAGATGAAAATTGTGATACAAAATGGAAAAAACTGCTTAATAAAAATTATTTTTTAAAAAAGAGAATGATGATGTTTAATGTCAATATGGTAGTATCACTAGGAGATATTAAGAAGAAAAAGAAGAGCTTTATAATGTTTAATTGTTTAATATATTATAACGTTAAATTAGATAATGTTATAATGTGAATGTGAATGATGTTGTAAATGGGGAAAGATTTTGCACAGAGATGTTTGTACCCAGACGACACACTGCTTAAGGAAAGATGGAATGTTTGTGTTTTTTGAAATTGAAAAATAAAAAAAAACTTTAAAAAAAAACCAGAGAGAGAGAGAGAGAGATAAAGAGAGGGGGGAAAGAGAGAGGGAGAGGGAGGGAAAGAGAGAGAGAGAGAGATGTCAAATGGTTTTGTGGTTCCCTGCCCTAATTAGGTTCTCTGTCCTAATGATCGACTGGGTAGGTGTGGCTAGGGGGTCATGTGACTGGGTGGGAGTGAGTGACGTCGAGTTGGCCACGCCCACCCAGGTTTTGTGGCTCCCGGTGTTTTCTTTTCTGTGGGAAACAGGTCCAAATGGCTCTTTGAGTGTTTAAGGTTGCAGACCCCTGACTGAGAGCCTAGGAGCAGCTTTTGTGTTAAGGCAGATGCTTGCAGCCCTCCATCCAGAATCAGGTGGAAGGGCTGGGATGAGTTATCCTTCCCCTGACTGGACAATGGGAGGGATCAGCTGAGGTGGGAGGATGTTGCGTATGTGGGGGGGGAGGAGAGGCAGTAACCCAGCTAGTACTGAGAGCTTAAACTATAGCACCATGTGGGCTCCCTCCCTCATCCATCCTCCCAGGATGCATGAGGAAATGCACAAGAGTGGCTGGAGGGGGATGGCAGAGCCCTTTGCTCTAGGAAGAGGGAGATCAGTAGGGGAAATGATTACCTTGATTAACATAAATGATTAACAGTGGCAAAACAGTATTATTTTTCTGGCCTTACAGCATCTGCAGAGTGTTGTCCTGTAGCCCTGTTCTGGGTCATCTGTTCTCTTCTGGGACAGGGGAGCTCACTTGATCATCTTCAGGGCTGGGCAAAGGAATTTGTTCAAACCTGCTCAGATTCATTCCCACTTGGAACCCATGTGTGGTGCAGGTCCATGTGAGATGCCCAGGGACAGGTCTTGCCCGTTATCTGGGAGCAGTTTGATTCTGTTGGACCTGAGAAAGAGGACAGGGTCCTTCATGCGGTCAGTGCAACCAATGACAATTGGTGAAAGCCTCCAGGATAGTGACTGGCAGGTGGGTTCAAGCAGTAATACATTTCTCACTGAAGGAGGGGACTTCCCAGGGCCTTTTAGGGTGGCCTTGGTTTACCCCCTCCTTAAAAAAAACATCTCTTGATCCCACCTGCCTGGGCAACTTTTGTCCAGTTTCCCATCTTCCTTCCCAGAGAAGGTGGTAGAAAAGATGCTTGGTTGGCACTTCAGAGGGTCCTGGATGAAATGCATTATCTGGACCCCTTCCAGTCAGGATTCAAGTCTGGTTATGGGACAGATGTTCGCCCCAGTCAATGACCACTGGAGAGAGACAGTTGGGAATAGTGCAACTATCCTTGCTCTCCTTGATCTTTCATCATCTCCTTGATACCATAGACCAGGATATTCTTTTGGGATGGCTATGGGGTTTGGGGCTGAGCAGCACAGTTTTGCACTGGTTTGGCTCCTTTCTCCAAGGCTGGCACCAATAGCTGTTCATAGAGAGTGAGTGAGAGGTCCAATCAATGTCTGCTCCTTTGTGGTGTGCCGCAGGGCTCAATATTCTCTCCACTCCAAAATCTGAGACTGTAACTTAGTTTTGGATTGAGTGGCATTACTTTAGACAGACCAAGTCTGCAGCTTGGATTCACAATTCCTGCTCAAAGAGCAGACAGCAGTTGCAGCTTAGAAGTTTGCACAACTTCACATTGTGTGCCAGTCGCAACCTCCCTTGGATCAGGAATCCTGGGGCTCAGTCATTCAAACCTTGGTCATATCATGTTTGAACTACTGCAATGCGCTCTACATGGGGCTAACATTGAATAACATTCGGACGCTTCAACTAGTGCAGAGTGGAGTGGCATGGGCAGTTCTTGGGACACCTAGGGTGGACCATGTTGCACTACTGCTCTGCGAGCTGCACTAGCTGCTGGTTTGCTGCTGGGTTCAATTCAAAGTGTTGCTATTACCTTTAAAGTCCTGCAGGGCATGGATGCAGGCTGCTTGAGGAACTGTTTCATCCCCTGCAACCACTGTTCCCTGTAAGGTGCGCGGCCGCGCGGCCGCGCACGTAATGAGAGAACACCGTGTGGTAGTTTCCAACTTCCACGCGGTGTTTTCTAATGGCAGAGGCTGCGTGCCTGCGCGCCCGCGCACATGAAAAGAGAGCGCCGTGCGCCAGTTTCTAACTGCCGTGCGGCGTTTTCTACTGTTACAGGGAACATTGCCTGCGACTGGACTGTCCCATCCATGCCAGCAGAGGAAGCAAACTGTGGACCCCAGATCCTGCTCCTTCACTCCCCATCTTTTAACTACAATTTTATTTTTGATTGTAATTTGATTTGTTTAAGAAATATTTATTTTATTATTTAAATGCTTTTAATGCTGTAAGCTGCCCAGAGTTGCTTTGAAAGGGGATGGATGGATGGATGGATGGATGGATGGATGGATGGATGGATGGATGGATGGATGGATGGATGGATGGATGGATGGACGGACAGACAGACAGACAAGACAGACTCCTCCACCCTAAAATCACAAACTAGATGCTTCTGAGATGAATTCCAAACCAGGCTATAGCTGCCTCTGAGTTGTGACTGTGACAATTTAAAACACAGACCATGAGTAGTCATAAATTCCGGTAACCTGTGATCATGCAATCAAGGTATGTAGGTTGAAATTCCTTAGCACAAAGAGCCTGGGGAAGTAAATTACCAGCATACTAATGAAGCTGAGTGTCTTAGAAAGGAGCTATTTAGGCAGCAAGTGAGGCAACAGTCTAGCAAAACTCCCAGTTTCTAATGGAACTGTGTGAATGACTTTGGGGAATGAGGGGAAGGGATGCTGCCTAGAAAACAATCAGACACAAGAGGCAGAGATCCCAATGGCTTAGTTGAGAGGTGGGTTCCCCCCAGTTTGGACCGGTTTGCCCGAACCGGTAGCGACCCACTGGTGACATCACGATGACGTCACGGATACGGTTCGGTCGGTGTCGGTCCGTGGATGCCGCCATCTTTTTTTGAATGTTTTTTGAATTTTATTTTTATTTTTGAATTTTTTCTGTTTTTTTTTTCTTTCTTCTGCACATGTGCAGAAGCCGAGTTTCTGGCACTGCGCATGCGTCGCCATCTTGTTTTCGGCTTTTTTGGGGGGGATTTTTTTTTAAAAAAATTGCACTACACAGCCACGCAGCGCGGGAGGAAGCAAACCAGCAGCGAAGTAAGTTAGAACCCACCCCTGGCTTAGTTGTCAGAGAAAGAAACTTAGAAAGGATCTACCTTAATGGATCAAGCAGTTAAAAGTGACAACAGGAAGTCTGTACTTCAGACTTCTAAGATTCTGTTAATGTACCCTTACAACAAGGTAGAATTAGTTCATCTAGTCATGTTTCCTGTCTGGTTTAGCTGGGAGAACTGACACAGATTGTTCCCAGCACCCAGCACATATAGGTCCTTAATCTTGCAATCTGTGAACCAGGTCACCTATCACATTTTCATGGAATATTAACATCAGCCATCCTCTCCTGCTCTGAAGTTGAGTTTGGTGTACCACTTAAAACCTAATTAGGCAGATTTCGGACAGAGGAACCCTCTATCCATATCTAACCAAGCCATAATAAGATATTGCAGAGCTTTCTGCTCCTTCAGCACTAATTATAGAAGACCATTCATGCCAGCAGAGCTTTCTGCTCCTCATTGGCCCCAGCCAAGTCTAAGGCCACTGCAATCTCTTTTTATTGCAAAAGATTGATCCCTAGCTTCTATTTTATTTTCCTCTGTGTAGAAAATAGGAGGGACTGGGAGGAACTACAATTGTCCCCATTTTTTCCCCACCCTCAATTTGCCTAGCTCCTTGATCACTCTCCAACTGCAACAATCTTATAATAGTGATTTCTAACCCATTATTACCTAACCAATAGAGAAGACTGGGCTAACCTATCTCAACCAGACTGCCAAGGCCTTGTCTTGTCTGGTCCTTTTCCTCTCACCTTCTTGGAGATGGTTCAGCCACACCTTTCAACTCATATATATATATGAGTTATATGAGT
>QLTV01000570.1:188156-199970 GCA_003457575.1 Thermophis baileyi
TGCGTATCACCACAGTCCTCCAGATGAATCTTGTTTATCTCTCATCAGAAATTTTGCAGACTTGTAGAGGTATGGTATATTTTCCATTCACCAGTAGATGGCACCCTCAGCTTAGGTTTCAGCGTTGTTTTGAGTCTGACAAATTGATTAATCCAAATTGAATTCAATTTATGGGAGCAAAGTCAGCTATTCAAGTAGATAGTTCCAGCATTTTATAATGCCTTTCCAGAACAACGCCTACCCAGTTAAAAGTCCAATTTTCTGTTTTAAAAGGTCTTTAGCTTTTCTCCCCTTAGTTCCTTTCTTTCGGGTCTAGGATTTTTCTCTCTATGGTTATTTGCTGCTTTAAGAAATAGTTCTAAGAGTCTCTTTTCCTGGATTTTCTTCTTCTTTTGTTTCTTTTAAAGTTAGGATCTAAATAAAAAAGGAAACTTCTCACCCAGCTCCAATCACTGTTCATCTACACCGCTCCTGCACATTTCTTTGTTGCCTCGGCTGTCCCAGCTTCATGGCAGCCATGATAGCTGCCTCTTCTCCTTGTCGTGGATGAGAGGGAAGAAGCCCTGGGTCAAGCAGGATAGTTGCAGCTCTCTGCGACCTGCAGGGTGCCCCTCTTTACTTCACCACCCCTACAGGGTGGCTTTAGCTCCTTTCGGAGCCCTCCAACAGGGAGAACTCAGTGTGGGAGTGCAGAGACCCGCTCCTCACATCCGATCTTGCCAAGTCAGCTGGAAGTCCGCATATGAAGAAATGTTATTGATGCTTTAAAGTATACATGAAACAATAAAGAACAATAAGGAGATAAGGGGACTGTCCAAAAATAAAGATGTGAGTATAGAAGATCTTCAACAGAGGAAAAAGAAAAAGATGAACATAATATTCAGAAAATAGATGAGAAACCAGAAGAAGTGGAGGAGGAGACAAAGCAAAATAAGATACAAGAAGATAAAGACAATGAAGACAATGAAGAGAAAGGAATAATAAGTATGAATCAAATACATAACCCCTTAAGAGTTTACAATAGAACAGAGAGAAAAAAGAAAAAGCTCCTCCAAAAAAAGAGAGGACTATGGGTGGGTGTTCAAAGGATGCAGCAGAAGGAGACAAGGGGTAAGCCAAAGGGAATATTTAGTGGGTATAAAAAAGAGGGTAAGAGATGATGGATAGAGATAAAAGATAAAAAGTAGAAACCACGAAGTGGAAAATAGTAGTATACATATCGATAGATAATAGAATTTATTATAATCATAAGCAAATTAAGGTTAGAAGTTGGAAGTCTAGGATTAGGCAACCTAATTGTATTATTGTTATTAACACTGTGTAAAAACTATATTGGAAACTATAATTATTAGGGACTAGAAATTTTGGGGACTTTGAGATATAATCCCGGGACTGATTAAATTTGGTTAATAATTGGCCTTATTAGTGTTTCTAGATATTTGGGATATTGGAATTATGATGGAATTGAGTAATTTTTAAAATATTAAAATATTAAAGATTCAGCAGGGGACAACAAACATATTGTATAAAGAAATGTTATTGATGTTTAAATGAATTTATGAAAAAGAATTATAAAGAGAGAATGGTATTGCTGAAGTTGGAAGATTAGGATTATGTATATTTAATGATATTATTACTGTTAGCATTCTGTAAAAATGATATTGATCCAGTCAATGCACTGTCCACAAAATATGTATGGTGTTAAAGGAAAACTACAAATAAAACAAAATACAAAAAAGGGGGGGGGAAGCAGGTAATTATTATTTTTTGCTCTTCCCTCCCTTAAAAGCAGCCATGTGGGGTAGGGTATTTGGTTTTGAGTTTGGTGCTGCAAGAGAATGGTAAGTTTTATTCTTCTTCCATGAGACTTTCTGGGGTGAAGTCATACTTTCTCTAAAGCTACCTTGTCTGCTGGAAGCTTCTGGAGCAGCTCCTTAATTGGGGAAATCATGGAATTAATCACCTTCTGGCAACTCAACAGTTTGAGTAAATTCCTTACAGCTGCTGAAGACTAGCTTCTGTCTTCAAATATTCTAAGATGTTTCAGATCAATCTAAAGAGTAAACCTACATTTGTTTTAGATAAATCTAGACGGTAAACCTATATTGTTTTAAAACTGCACTGTTTCACTTTTAAAAAGCACACAGTATTTGTGGTACTAATGGAAAGAAAGAAGTTGAAAAGTTTGAATGTTTTTCAGTTTAAAAATACTTGCTTATTATCTGGCAGAAAAAAAAAAGATTTGCAGAAGAGAGCTCTACACAGCTATCCATAACCAAATACAAAATCAATAATGAGATAAGCTGGACAGAATGTCACTTTCAGTAACTGCAAAATCTCACTATTCAAAAATAGCTAAGGAGAAACAAGAGTTAACAGCATAACAAAAAGCTGAAAAAGCCCCAAAACCCATCCAGTCCACATCCTGTTTCCCACAATGACTAACCAGAAGGGAAGCTCCAAGTCAGGTCATGAAGCATGCAAACACACACACACACACACACAGAGGCATGCACGGATGTTCCTTGTTACTTAATAATACACTGAGTATGAATCTGCAGGCTCGGTGCATGTGATACTCAACTATAGTCCTTGGTTACTGAGAGCTAACCTACATATGTTGTTAAATTACTAAATCCAATTTCCAAAATGATTATTTCAAGTCAAGGTGGCAAATTGCAAACATTAATAAAACTATATAATCTGAGGAAGGGGATAACATGAGGTGCTTGCATATTTGGTTTATGGATTTGTAGCTGAAAGCATAGTATGAATACTGTCAGAGCAATATTCGTGGAGTTGACGTCCACAGACCCTAAAGTTACCAAAGTTGTACTAGAGAGACTCCAGAACGCCTTATTGGTAAAGGAATTGGTACATTTGCCCTTCAATCCAAAATGAGTTTCAGCTTCACTGCCATCATTGTAAAAAAACTGGCAACTGAAAGTGCGGGCCTTCAGCTCTGCAATGAAAGAATACCTGGATTTAAGCAGTATTGTTTTTAAATTTAAATTTAAATTTACCTATCTATCTGCTACTGACCTAGCAATCCAGAATCTGTAAGTGCTAGTTCTAATCATTCAGAGAGAATAAAAACCTTTTGTTTCTTCAAAATAATTATTTTTCACATACATTGGGTGTCACTCTTTTGATTTTGCTTCAAGGTCACCTGGAAGCCAAGGCGTTCTCTAAAGTAGTGATTCCTATCGGGAAGTACTTCAACTTATTAGCAGCGTTCTCGTGTTATCTTAACTTAGATCACTTAACCCCATTTCTTGGAATTGCAGGACAGAGCCACCATTACCGTACTTGACCTACAAACGCTGGTCGAAAATATAGTTGGCGAGTCTGAGTGTCAGTAGATGGTGCAGACAGCCCCAATGACTTAAGAATGGTGCTTTTTTATTGTCCCAGGTTTACTGCTGTCCTGCAAAGTTTCAGATCTCTTGGTACCCGTTCCCATTCCCGCCCTCCGCTTTCCATTCTCCGGGAAATAAATACTACACCATCCTGTTCCAGTGACGCTTTTGGTACATACTTTATGCTTTTCATGAAGCATTTCAATGTTGGCAGTCAACTGCAGCTCCGTTTCCAGCCAAGGGAGCGAGGAAAGAGAACGCTCCCGGACTGACCGGCCGTCCCTTCCCGGCCAAGCCAACCCACGTGATGAAATATACCGCCGCCGCCCCCCCCCCGCCCGGAAAGGGTGGCACTTTCTTGGGCAACCGGCAGGGCCTTGCCGTGCCCCTCCCCCGCTCCTGGACTGGGGCGGAGAGAGCGGTGGCGGGGCAAGAGCCCGGTTAAACAAGCTGAGCAGACGGCTAGGTCAAGGCGCCAAAAGGTTTCTCTAAGCTTTCTCTAAGCGCGCCCTGGGCGCCTCAACCAACCCAGCCCAATCCTTCCTTCCTTTCCTTCCTTCCTTCCTTTTCCTTCCTTCATTCCTTCCTGCCCTGCTTTTACTGCGCAGACCCAAGCTACGGATGCCGTTCCCCGGCGGCTTATGGTGGCTGCTGTGCTGCAGGCAAGGTTTCACCTTGCTGCGACGTGACTACTGTGAGGCAAGCAAGGGGGTGGCCAGTGAAGAAGAAGTTGAAGAATCCTTTGAATTACGCAGGCAAGGCGATGAGGTGAGCTGTGCGCGGGCGGGAGCAACCTAAGAACTTCGTTCCATTCTTTTGGGAGTTCTTTCGAGAGCTAGAAGGAAAAACTATCATTTTTGTGGTCTGGGAAGAAAATGCGTGCCTCGATGCGTTTCACACCCCTCTGCTGGGGACTCAAAAGATCTTATGTAAATACTAAGGATGCAATAATAAAAAGAGAGTAAAGTGGTCCTTGGAAATTTTTCCGGTTTGGAAGGTCTTCTGATACTACTAAGTATCAACTTAGAACGTGCTCACTCGAGTCAGATTAAATGTGGCCCAACATTCCTCTTCGATTGCTTTATTTTAAAGAGTTGCAAAGGAACGTGCCTTGATGTTGCCTTTCTAGCCTCATGTCCTTCAAATGTACTGGCATTACAGTATAGCTGTCATTAATAAGATAAATTCATATGTTCAGATTCATTGTTGGAAGAAATGTTATTATTCTGGTGGAGGAGTTCTATCTTTTGTTGTTGTTAGTTTAATTCTCATCCTACTTTTTTTCCCCTTCTAATTTGATTGATTTTCTCAGTGTTAATCCACAAGGATTTTATTATATCTGGGTAGCTAACTGCCTTCCTTCTAATGTATATAACAGATAAACTGAGAATTTTAAGTGCTGAAATCAGGTTTGGATTATCCATGAATGGATTTATCGGCAAGTATGTGCAGTACATTCTCCATTTTCAAACTTCTTTAGATAAATCAAATTAACCTCTAAATGGGGAACCTGTGAGCTTCTAGATGTTGCTGTATGGTAACTCCCATCACCCATCAAAATGGACTATGCTGACTGAAGCTGTTACAACAGCAAAATCTGGAGGGTAGATGTTCTTCACCTTTCAATTAATCCAATTGCAGGAGTGGTATGCTGACCTAGGTGAGCAGAAAAAATATGTTTCCTCATATTTATGCAATGCCTGTGCCATGAGTTATATAGGACAAGCTGTTGTCTTGGATGCTTGGAATTTCTTCCTTGTTTCCTTTTAATTATGACAGAGGGTCAAAGAGCTCAGCCTCAAAGTGATGGAGAGCAAGGCTGAGTGTTAATTGGCATATAGAGCCCATCAAAATGTTACCAAAGTGTTCACAGTAAGGCCTTCAGGTCTCTCACCCCATATTTTGTTCTGCTGTTCTTTTCCCCTTAAGAAGCAGAAAGAAAATTCCTCTGCCACCGCCATTTGAATCTGGTCATTCCCTTCAGAAAAAGTAGCCAAGTTAGCAAGATGAACTGTTTCTTCCGTTCTTATTTACCAACTGTCTGCACAAGTATGCAAACAAGGACTTCTTGCGCTCTTTAAAGCAGTCACATCTTTTTCTAGAGTTCTTTTCTAGAGTTACAAACAGCGGCTATATTTGCACTCTGCTCCAAACTGGATTTTGGGAATCAAATACGAAGCACATAACAGCTCTATGTATTTCCAGAAATTACGTTCAGGTTTTCTTGGCTACTGCAAGAGACAGATTTTCATAGATACTTTCTACCTACTTAACATTGGCTTTACTGCATATCTAAAATCTTTCTCATTCCAATCAAGTTCAGATTGCTGAGCTCTGGTTCAAATGAAACTATGTTTTAAAGGCATGATGATGCCTATACTAGGGCAGAAAAATTTCAGCCCCCAAGGAAATCTTTCCTTTGTCTGGATAATCTTTTTCATGGCGTCACTTCTTGGCACAGTAAAAAGGCCAAGCTGTCCTCTCTGACAAAACTAAATTGAGGTGTGGGTGGCTGGCTGGAGGGCTGGCTACTTTTAAATCCCCAAGGGATCTTTAAAAAGTTCAGTTTAATTCAGAGCTCAGATGTGCTGGATACATTTTCTTTTCCGGGAGTTTCTCTTTCAAGCTTTCTTTCTTAGGTAAAAAACGCATCGTCAAGATGAACGAGACATAACATGTTGAGGCAGTTCAACAGAAACTGGCCTAGAGTTCTTTTGTTTTCTACAAATCTGCTATTAGAACTCCAAAGGTGGAAGAAAAAAAACCGCCTGGTTTTCAGATAATCATCTGTCTGGTGGGTAATAACCTTGACCGGCCGGCCAGCCTATCCCTACATTTAGCTGCATAACAGATTTGTGCCCTTTTACTTTCCCCCTTGCTCCCCAATCACCAATTAAGGAGAAATTATGAAACTATATTTTGATGGCAAGTTGGGGATGGGGAGACAAAGATGCCGTGTGCTAAAAGTATGCTACAGGGAAGTGCCAAGTGGGAGATGGGGTATTTGGGTGCATGTTATTTTTGGAGCATTTCCTCAACCCCACATTGTCTTGCAGTAGCCGAGGATCATTTGCTGCTTAATCCTTCTGAGCAAGAACATGGGAAGCATACGGGATCAATTAAAAGAAAAGGATAACAAATGTTCCAAATCTGGTCTATACCCACCACAACAATAGGATTATTCTGAGAATTGAGAATCTTGACAGGGCCCATATCAGGGTTAAAATGAGGAGTGATTCTGGATAAGCTCCCAATCCATCCTCCTATTTCCAAGTGATCAAATAAAAAGTTCTGGGAATCAACAGCCCTCCTTCGCTCTTCCTTGATATCAAAGGAAAAAATTACCTTTGAAACTACCATTTTGATTTCGCTCTAAGACCCTCTGATAAGACTTTCCCCCCCCCCCATAAATTGCTCTGTTTTAAAAATCGATGACTGGCTGAGGATTACAGGAATAGCATCTAGAGCAAGGGTCCTCAAACTACGGCCCGCAGGCCACATACGACCTACCAATGCCATTAATCCGGCCCATGCAGGACCACAAGGTTGCTCCACCCACATCTCCAAGCCCACCCACTGGCCCCCACCCTTTGGCCAAGCGCACGACTTACCTTCGCGAACCCTGCGGGCTGGAACTGGAAGGTAAGGCCAACAATCTTGGCCTGCAGAGACATTCTGGAGGTGGGGGAGGTGAAAAACAGGGCACACAGACGCCCCAGGAGGCCAGAAAATGGGTGAAAATGGCGCATTTTTGGCCAAAACACGGGCCATTTTTCCCACACAGGACCACGAGGCTGCCCCTATATTGCCCTGCCCACCCGCCAGCCCCCACCCTTTGGCCGAGCGCAGAACTTACCTTCGCGAGCCCTGCAGGCTGGAACTAGAAGGTAAGGCCAACATTTTTGGCCTGCAGAGTGCTTCTGGAGGTGGAGGAGGTGAAAAATCGGCCGTGCGGACGCCCCAGGAGACCAAAAATGGGCCCGTTTTAGCCCGTTTTTGGCCTGCAGAATGCTTCTGGAGGTAAAAAATGGGGCACGCAGACACCCTGGGAGGCCAAAAAATACGGAGGCCATATTAGCCCGTTTTTGGCCTGCAGAGATGTTCTGGAGGTGGGGGAGGGGAAAAACGGGCCCGTTTTTCACCTTCCCCACATCAAGAAGATAGAAAGAGAGAGAGAGAGAGAGACACAGAGAGAGATAGACAGAGGGGGGAGAGAGAGAGAGAGAGAGAGAGAGAGAGAGAGAGAGAGACTTGTTGATTGTAAGCTCCTTGGGGCTGAGAAGAATTGCTGCAAAACTGAGTTTCCTGAAGTGGACCACTAGACTCCTAAACAACTGAAAAAAACGATCTAGTAAAAAGAAAAGTCAACCAAAAGAGCAACATGCAAACAAAAGCAAATAAAATACCCCCAGGAGCAAAACAAATTAAAGTTTAATTTATGTGCATTGTTTAATGAACTGTTAAATTGGCCACGCCTACCTAGTCACATGACCTAGCCACGTCCACCCAGTCACATGACCACCTAGCCACGCCCACCCAGCTGGTCTGGGGCCCCCAACAGTCTGAGGGACCGTGAATTGGCCCCCTGTTTAAAAAGTTTGAGGACCCCTGATCTAGAGTATATGGTACATGCCAAGTTAAAGAAAATTGATTTTAAATCTATGGCTTCTGCATCTTCTGGTGCATCTGTGCTGAATTGAATATGCAATAATTTAAAATTTTCTTTTTTTGCTACTTCTGAATCTTTTGCCAGGTTAATAAAAAGATTCTGAATATTTCTCCCTCCATATCATGCTTATTATATAAACCTCTATGACTACCCCACTGTTATCTTTTTTGACTCCTAAATTATATGCTCATACTGTGCTATCTGCGGATGACTTTTGCATGAAGCTACTAGGATCTTCTGGTAAACGGGAACTTGTCAGGTTGGAGAGATCAGAAACTGAAGTCAGTTGTGCAGTGGTTGTCAACCAGGCGTGCTGAAGTATCGCCTCCCTATTCAGAGGGCATCTGCCATGCTTGAGATAGGATAGATTATTGACTCAACCCCCACATTTGGGGGGGAGGGGCAGGAAGCAGAACTGAAAGATGGAGCAAATGGAAAGAGATTCTTAATTTTAATCAGAAAACAGAAACTTGGAAATACATTGACGTGTATATGCTATTTCAACCAATACTAATTGCTTAAAAGGGCAGCTTTTATTTTTTTGTACTTTGGAGGCTATTGTACCCTTGGAAAATTTCTTCCTGCCATTGTTTCCATTGTAGAAAGGCAATGCTCTATAAATCTTTAACATTTGAGGTTTTGGTCAAGCATTCCCTTTCAGTAGTTTTTACTTAAGTTTTATGTTCTAGCTATGTGATATAATCAGAGGAATTTTTTTCCATGATAAATAGACGTTCTTGGATTTTACAGCCCATAGAATTCTACTTGACAGTTCTACCAAACAAAATTAGTGCCGTGGTATTACATACAATTATGTAAATGTAGCAGTGGTGGGTTTCAAATTTTTTTACTACCGGTTCTGTGGGCGTGGCTTGGTGGGCGTGGCAGGGGAAGGATACTGTGAAATCTCCATTCCCTCCCCACTCCAGGGAAAGGTTACTGCAAAATCCCCATTTCCTCCCGATCAGCTAGAACTCGGGAGGCAGAGAATAGATGGGGGCGGGGCCAGTCAGAGGTGGTATTTACCGGTTCTCCGAACTACTCAAAATTTCCGCTACTGGTTCTCCAGAACTGGTCAGAACCTCCTGAAACTCACCTCTGAAATGTAGCCTTTATCTAGACTCAGGAGCAACTCTCCCATTTGAACTCCTTGTTCTATATTTATTGATAGTTTTCCTCACTACTGATTTTTTTAAAAAGTACATTCGTCTCAGTATTCCACATATAGTCTTTATTTAAATTTAAATGCACTATTTTCATTCCACTTTTCCTGTGTAAAGTTCCAAATAAGGGGAATATTGATTTGAGGCTGAATGATGTCTATTTTAATTTCCTGCTCATTTTTTAAAAAATCCTAAGAATGACTGGTTTTTCAACAGAAGTCCTGGTTCAAGAGAAGTTATGGTATACTTTAAAAATAAACATTTTTACACCATAAGTCTTTATTACTGATAAACAATTTTCTATCCTGGATCACTAAAACCCTCTGCCATGGGTATTTGGATAAGCTGCTCTGAATTTTATAAATCAGAATTCATAAATCTAATAGAATGGCTAAGCCTGTGAGGAGGCTTTTCTATTCTTCCCCTTAAGCCCTTTTGTCTCCACATCTCCTATTTTGCGGTAGCAGCTTGTCAGTTCCTATTGTCACCACTTCTTTTTCTCTGGAACTTCACCTGTTATGTTACCCCCTAACTTTGTTGTAGGAGAGAAGTAGGGCTCTCACAATCTGTGCTGCCTTTCTGGCGAGTGAATGATAAAAATACAAGAAAGCAGCATGATTTCATAGCACGACCTCCTGGCCATGTAACCTAGAGGTTCTTGTGTGTAAATAAGATTCGCCCCTTCTTCCTTCTTTGAGACCAATCCCATTAAATACAAACAAAATCAAATTTAACTTTAAAAAAAATGAAAAATACAACATGCACACTCTTTTTAACTTCAAATATAAAAATGCAAGTATTCATTGCTGTTAAAGATAAATAACAGCTGTTCAGGTATCAGTGCAAGGGTCACCAATTTAAAAGTTACAAAGAAAATAAAGTGCTCCCAGTGGGACCATCAGATGGTACTGGGTTGTTACAAATTGCACATTCTCTCCTTTTCTAGCTATTTTTTGGTGCGATACTAAGTCAAGCCTGATGTTCCCAGTACAAATAAGGAAGCTGAATGTGTAACATCAGCCGTTTGTCTATGTCAGGCTGGACGTGATGATATTTATTTTATTTATAATCTGTATGCAACCAAGAGTCATGCCTTGAAAGGTGGATTGTATGTCAGAGCCTGAGAAAATGTGTATTGTATATCTGAGCTGGCAGCTTGTGCAGGCGACAGTCCCAAACAATAAATATACTTTTGTCAGGCAGGTATCTTCATTTAGGTAAGAACTGGGCAACGGCTGTTTTACCAGTGGGCATGAGCATTATCTGTTTATTTTCAGTGTTGTTGAGGGAACCGCACATGGAGAAAGAGTTGCAAGCAAATAATGGCAGTGGCAAAGATGAGGTAACTGCTCTGCAAGCGGTCAGATTTTTCCTCATCCACTCTTTTCTTGCCACACATTGTGTCATTGTTAGCTCTGAGTGTCTCAGAGGTATGATCCATATCACTCATTGTTTTAATGAAAATCTGTAGAGCATCCTAAAGATTTAAAGTTTCATATTTCTCTTTTTAATTGATGGGAATTGAATTCCAGATAAGTTACTGTACATTTCTGACAGAAGCTTTTTTTAGAGATACCTGCCTCCTAAAATCATCTGGCTGCAGCAGGAAGGGTAGCAGGCAATTGAAGGAAGCATATATTTCAACCCTCGTATTCTACAAGTTGTAAGAACAATGTTGAGGAGTCAGAATATGACCAAATTTTAATAGGATATAATGCTATACTCTTGATTTTGATTCACTCTGTTATAAAATTGAAGAATTGTAAAGTTGTACATATTCAGCATTACTGAAATGTCAGATTTGTTTTGGTCCACATACAAATTATAAATTCAGTAATTAATTCAAACAAAGCTAGCCTGTTGCAAAGTTAATCCCATGAATGTTTGGATATGCTTTGCTTTTTTTCAGTGTCTTTTTCGCTTGTGATAATAAAGACATTTACAACATGCCTGTTTTCAGAAGTGCATCTTTCTATTAAACCTCAGTCTTTTTCCCCCTACTTTCCCTCCCTACGTGTGCATGTAACTCTCAATAGTAATGCATGCCATTCTTTCTCATCTAGAATGAAAATATTGAAAATCAGTTAGATGGAGTTAACAGTTACAAGCTCCATGGTGTCTTGGTGTTCTGGGGAACTGGAACATGAGAATTGTGGCTGAGAAATGTGAAAAGCACTATATAACTGCAAAAAGCTAAGTTTCAAGCAAGAACATCATGTGAGAGTATAAAATGTTTTATAGTCCTTGCTAAGTGCCTCAGACATAATTTAAACCATATTTTAGAGTTTATAATCCAGCCATATCTGCAGTCCAGAATACAATTTTTAGAAGTGAATTATGAGGGGAAAATTAATTTTTGCAATTGTTTCCTAGATATTTTTATTTTTTTCAGTTCTGATGTTGCTTAATCTTTCCATGCTCTGTTGATGGTTGCTAGTCTCCCTGCCTTACAGGATCATGATGATCTATGCCAACTTGGGCCAAGTTACAACAGGTGTTAAAATGCCACAGGACAGTTGGTGTCCTGTCCATTACTCAATACCTGTTGCAGTAGCCCCCTACTTTCTGCCATTCAATTTGACTTTATATATAGTCTCATTCTCTCTCTCTCTCTCTCTCTCTC
>QLTV01000570.1:200197-220528 GCA_003457575.1 Thermophis baileyi
CCCCTCTCTCTTTCTCTCTCTCTCTCTCTCTCCCCTCCCTCCCTGCAGCTTACAACAAAGCCAGCATCATTTTTTTTATTTGGGGCACCTTTGTGGGGACTGTATCTAGACTGTACAAAGTTTTAGATCCTACAATTCCACCAAACTCACAACTGCATCTCAAACTTGCTTACAATTTTTGCCAACATTAGGGAATTTGCATGAATTACAGTAGGTGCCTGAGACTATAGTTTCCTGTCTTCTGTTAGGACTTGTCTGCTCCTTCCCCCTCTCCCCTTGCAGGGGAAGGGAGCTTTGGCTACAATAGGACTTTTTTTTTTTTTTTGGCTGTATCTTACCCAACAGAGTGCTTGTGCAATTCTGAAGAGAGTGCAGCCCAACACCGAGGTCGGCTGAGGATACAGGAACTTGTTCAGCTGCTGCAGCTTGCAGGATGTGAGAAGGTTGATTAGCCAGACTCTGGCTTGGGAGGGGCAATAGTGCAGACTAGGCAGCCTGGGAAAGGTGCAAATTAATAATTTACTTCCTTGTAGGGTTGGGAGGCGTCATGCCTGTATGAATGTTATTTATGCGTTCCCATTTTCTGTTTAAATAGCCTCTTACTTTTGAATACATAAATGATGAAATTACAGGATAACATATTATCTATCTTGGAATTCTAATTTCTAAGTCTTCCAGATTGTCTTCTGCCCTCATTTTCCTTAAATCTAACTCTCATGCCTTTTATGTTCAATTCTGAATGAATCCTGATGACATTCTTCTTCTTTCTCTTTCTCTCTCTCTATTCACCCCATTTTTCCCAGGACTCTACCTTGCAAGTGAACCTCACTCAACCCAGCCGTGCTAGCAGTTGTTCTGAAAGGTGAGCATAAAAGAGTTGTATATGAGGCAGGGGGGAGTAGAGGGCAACTGGCATTGCAGTGGGGAAGATACTGTGTTTTCGTGGGAGAATGCTGTATGTTAGCCAGAGTCATATTTCTCATAAAAGAAAGGGAGATTCTTAACATTCTAAAATGTTAAAACTTCCCCTCTAAAACTTCCTCTGTTCCAGACCAGAAACTTCATATCCCTCCTTTCCCTATGGTTTTCCTCTGAGAAAGGTTTCATCTTCAGGCTTCAAGCTGACAGTTTGATAAACTGAGAAGCAAAAAGAGGAGAAAGAAATGGAAAGCATAAAGTTCATGATTACTTTAGGGTTCAACCCTAGTATTGGGTATAATTCCCTAGTCTCCCCTAAGACCAAATTAATACCTTCCAAGTGTATCTGCTCTGTTCGATCCTGATGTTTTCCATTTGTTCTCGGCTGGAAAGCCAAAAAAATCCATGGAAAGAATTCTGCCTGGTGACCCACACATTTCCCACTCTGCTTCAGAGCTAATAGTTCCCAGCTGGGAACAGGCATAGCCAGGCAGGAAGTAACTATTTGGGCGAGTGATTCTTGCTTCTTATCTGTTGCCAGGGTGGGCCTGGGAAAAAAGAGAGGGAAGTAGAACTTTCTTTTGTGAGGCTGAGGCCACTAGAATTCTGCTCCAGGAGGTTGCTGGGAGAAAGGGATAGGGGGAATGAGACAGAAGCAGGGAGATGTGAGTGGGGAGGACATAAGAAGAACCTCGGAATGTACTTAATTCTTACTTGAGCCCCAAAGCCTAATTGTGGTACTAAGACATTTAGGTAATTGTGGTAATAGAAATAGAAAAATAGTCAATAATGCCATGAGACAAATTTGCTTATCTGCAGTAATTTGTGGGGTTGGACTATCTGCAATGTGCTATAAAGAATCATGAATAGGGAGGAGGAGGAGGAGAAGGCATTCTCCTCCCTTTCTTTCCTCCCCCCCCCCCACTTTCTCCAATGCACAAATGCCAAGACCTCTCTCTTTCTGTATCTCTTCCCCGCTCATCTCAGGCAATCCAGCCAGCATCCTCTCCTCAGCTGAGTTCCTTCGTTTCCCAAATTCTTGGCAGCCCTTCTATATAAACAGCTTATTTTTAGTCTGAGGTTAACAGTGCAAAATCTCAGACCAGTTTCCCAGAACTATGGAAGAAAAGGGATTGGGGGGGCGCAATATTCTCCCTCTTTCTTTATAAAAAAAGGGGGAGACTTGGGAATTATACCCCAATATAAGAATAGAAGTATACAGAAGTGAGAATCCACTGAGAAAGCACCTGAAGGTTTTCCAAAAGTTCTTAGGCTCATATTACTTTATAAAACTATGTGTGTTGGTAATAAAGTGCTGCTGTTATGACTTAAAATCTGGCTGTAATCAGTGGTGGCTCCTGATCCATCAAATGAAAATCCATAGATTGAGATAGATAACATCAGGACCCCAGCAAATTGGATTTGGGTGGGAGGAGGAACTGAAAGAGATGGGTCTACTCTTAAGGAAAGATCAATCAGTCTCCTTTCATTTGTATTAATGTAGGTCTGATTGATGCCTGTTGTTTCTTTTCTGTTTGCTGTCTTCAGGTCTTTGCCAGTGACTGAAGAGACACACAGTCTTATCACAGAGAACTGTGGAAGGATGCAACATGAACCTGATGCTATTGTGAAAGGTGGGAACTTAGATTTGTTTCTCTCCTCCCCTTCTCTTTTAAATTAAAAAAAAAAATCTAATCTAACGATCTTAAATCTGAAGGGACTCAGCTTTTTGTCATCTCCCAGGCTGGCTGCAGAGAGAGGTCCGAGGAGGTATTAAAACTCCCTGGCTGCGTCCTCGCAAATACTGGTTTGTGTTGACAGAGGATTCTCTAGACTACTACAGCGGGTGTGAAGTGAGCGCCCAACGCCTTGGATCCCTTGTTCTCACCAGCCTCTGCTCTGTGCTGTGGCCTGACAAGCAAACCTATAAGGAAACAGGTAAAGATTGTCTGCTTTTGCATGATTAAAGAATTTTGTGCTCAGCTTTAATACCATTGTAGTTTCTTTGTGGCAATAGGAATGAATGATTTCAGCAAAGGTTTGATTTTTGAGTTTTCTTACCAGGCTGTGGTCAGCCACTAAGATATCCATAGTCCATAGATTTATTTAAGAAGCATTTTTAATTTTTACCCCCTTTTTGCATAGTGAAAATATAGCCCACGCATTTTAAGAAAGTAGGTCAAATTTCCTTATACTTATCTATGATTATCTTCATGTTAATTATATATGAGTACTTCTCTCTCCCACTCCTGCAGGCTACTGGGCAGTGACAGTTTTTGGCAGAAAGCACTGCTACCGACTCTATACAGAACACTTAAATGAAGCTGTACACTGGGTTTGTGCTTTGCAGAAGGTTATCATCAGCAAGGCCCCTTTGCAGACCCCCACGCAGCTCCTCATGCGTGACATTGAGGTGAGGAACCTAATGAGCACAAGGACATGCCATTGGGAGTAGGAATGGGGGCATGGTTAACTAGCAATAGGGATCTGGGAGAGAATTTTAGCAGAAATAGGCAAGGGAAACATGCAATGATTTTTCTCTGAAGTGGGGACAGAAAAAGATAATCACATGCAATGTGTTGAGTGGGCCAAGAACTCAGTCCTTTGTGGTTAAATTGGTAGCTTTGATTTCAGTGTCATTTTAATATTTTGATGTTTACTTTTTAAAACCACATGGCAGTGAGCAGATCTTGTTCAAAAAGGTGCTATGAATATTCATTAAATTAAATTTCAATAAGTTATTTGTAAGTGTAAAGATACAGATAGTCCTCAACATATGACCACAACTGAGCCCAACATTTCTGTTGCTAAGCGAGACAGTTGCTATGTGAGTTTTGCCCCATTTTACAACATTTCTTGCCACCATTAAGTGAATCACCGCAGCTATTAAGTTACTAACACAGTTGTTAAGTCAATCTGGCTTTGCATTAACTTTGCTTGTCAAAAGGTCGCAAAGGGGATCACATGACCTTGGGACACTGCAAATGTCATAAATATGAACCAGTCGTCAAGTTTCTGAATTTTGATCACATAACCATTGGGATGCTGCAATCATCATAAATGTGAAAAATGGTCATAAGTCACTTTTTCAGTTCTGTTGTAACTTCGAATAGTCACTAAATGAATAAATCGAGGACTACTTGTATTTCTGTTATTTAATTTCAATTCATCTCCATAGCTGTACTATTGTATATATACATTATCCATTCCTCCTAAGATTTCCATTATAAAATGCAGATGGAGATTGGAAGGTTCTTGAAGCCTCTCGGTCAATCACAGATAATGGCAATTACTGAAGTGTCATGCCCTTTACAAAGACAACAGCCATCTTAGCACATTCTGCTTAGGAAGGTGCTATGTTGGAATGTGGCAACTCCAGAGATTGGACCCTAGTTCTAAGAATGAAGAAGGTTCATGAAGAACCTGATGTTAATTTCAGTAATCTTAATGAGTAGAAATATAGATTAGATCTCTCTCTCCCCCCACCCCCCATTTTCCTCTCTCTATTGCAGGAGAACCAAAACAGCCCAGAAATCTTGGATCAAATTTATCGCAATAATCCCATCCTATGTTATACAGCTGGCCCAATTTATGCACCTCTTCTGCCCTTTCCTTATGCAGGTAGGTAGTGTTTCTTGGCTAGTAATCAGAATCCTTAACTTATTGACTTCATTATTTGTTATATGCTAAAGTTGTGTTGCTTGTGGTTTTTCAGGAGCATGGCCTTGAGGGACCCTCTGAAACTCACTACCCCACCAAAATTTAAGATACCAGAAAGGAAACATTGTTAAATATTTAAAAATTATTATATCAACTGTATTGAATTTAAATGAAAATAAATCCCATACCACTCAATATTTAAAGTACTTGACCTAAATACAAACTGTGTGCATGAAATATTCCAGTTCTCTGCCTACAGAGGAGAAAATGAGAGCAAGAGCTTAAACAGATCTTAAATGTATAGTACCTAATTGTTGTTTTCTTATCTTCTTCCCCTCACCCCACCTTACCCAATTTTGCAGCTCAGGGTGGCCAAGGTTATGCAGGGCTTCGTGATGAAGCTGTCAAACTCTTCCATTCACTACAACAGCTTGAAGAATTGCGAGATCCAATCCTTCTCATGCAGGGGGTGCTGCAAACTTGCCATGACCTTCCAGCCCTGGTGGATGAAATATTCTGCCAACTGGTGAAACAGACAACAGAGCCACCTATTCCAGGGGCACCCACAGATTTGCGCTATTGGCAGCTGCTTGTGTGCATGAGCTACACGTTTATACCTTCTGTGCCTATACTCTGCTATTTGCATCTGCATCTGCAGCGGTGAGCCAGGGAAATAGGAAACATTGCAAAACATGTCTAATGCAGAAGTGGAAACTTGGGATATTCCACCTGTTGAGGAATTACAACTCCTAGCATCCTTCACCATTAACACTTTGCTAGTTGGTGCTGCTGGTAGCTGTAGTTCAGCCACAGTTGGATAGCCATGAGTTCCCATTCTTAGTGAAATACTTTAGTCACAAACTGAATTCAGAGCGGGAAGTGAAAGGTGGGGGGGGGAGTGTCTGTGTTCAACATCCTTCCTTCTTCTATATGCAGAAGCTCTTATTCACAAGGATGTGAATAAAGATCCCTCCCTTTTTAATGTGTTCAGAGACAACATAGTTCCAGTTGCCAATAAATTTTCATTAAGTTTGCTTATGGTCTAGTAGGCAGGAAGTGGATTAGAAAGATAATTCATTTGACATATTTGAGCAATGTGCAAGGCAGACCTTTAGAAGGAATTTTTTTGTAGGTGCAGTATTCTTTATATATCTATTTCTTTATTCTTCAGTTTGATTCAGAATGTTTAATGAACAATATTTGAAAAACAGCTTCAGTCCAGCAAGAGCCTCTGAAACCCTGAAATATGCCCTCCACCCAAAACCTTCCAAGCAATTTCATGTGTTAGTAATTTTTTAATTTTTTTAAATTTTGTTCAAAAAGTTAAAATACAAATTCCCCAAAAAATAACAAGCAACAACCCCCCCCAAAATGGAATTAAAAATGTGCATTAAAAAGGACAAAAACCAAAAACATGTACAATTATTATCCCCCCTGTTTGATTACTGACAAATATATTGCAAGAATCCTAGTTTCTCCCCCTTGTGAAGCAGGCCCACAGTCTATAAACTTCTACATCTATTTACTATAGGTAAAAACAAAATAGTTAACAGGTAAATCAACAGCAAAGTTAAACTTCAAAGCCCTTTGTTCACAATCTGTCATTGTATTTAACTCATAGAAAGTCTACAGTGGCCTTCTTATCTCCCACAAATCAGCACAATCATTATCTCTGATCCATTCAGGATCAAATATCTTCATTTGGTTCTTAATAATAAAACTTTCCCTTAAGATTTTTAGTGGAAGTTTTCCCAACAATATCTCATTTTCCAATATCCTAAACCTCTGCTGTAAATATCTCCACCACATCCATTGTTGAAGCAGTCTCACTGTGAACCAAGGTATAAAATCTCTTGTCAGTTTTCGTCTGGTTACGTATAATAAATCCATTTTCAAAAATCAATCCATCTTCCCCGGAAAATCACATCCAAATTATTTAACAATATGGTATGATAACTCCATCTTCTTAACTGAATCCAGTGGATCAGTCATCAAATTTGCCAATTACAAGTCTCTAAAATCCAGATCTTCTTCAAATTTCTGCAATAGGCCTCCTGCTTTCCAGCCAAACTGCTCCTTTTTCAAATCTGCCAGCATAAACTTAGATTCCAGGCCATCCATTTGTTGGTCTGGCTTGGAAGGGTATTCTCTTTAGGTTGATTTGAATTGCAGATAATTTTATTAAGCTTTTAATTAAAGGTTTTGAAGTTGTAGATTAAAAAACTGTTTTTTTTTTCTCTCTGTGAAGATAGCCCACCAGGCTTTATCTTTAACTTGGTGCATTATTTGCATTTTTAATATAAGGCAGACTCTCTTGTGTTTGAACTTACACAACCAAAGAAAACAATTTTTTTCAAAAACAAAAAGGATAAATTTACTGCAACAAAATGGCCACATAGAACATTGAAGAAAAAAAGGAAAAGGAAAAGTTCCATCAAAAATTTAAAAAGAAAAAATCCAGACCAGAGCTTTTTAAAAGTTAAATTCTGTAGCGAAATCCCATATAGATGTGAATCCAGTGTGGTCAGTTTACTCAGAAAGTTGCCAGTTAGCTTCATAATAAAAGCCAAAGTAGCTCAGAGCGGAAAACAAAAACAAAAACAGTAAAGCAAGGAAGGAAATTTAACATTAAAATCCAGCAGGCGATTAGAGTAAATCAGCCTTCAACCAGTCAATTAACTTTTAAAAATAAGAATTAAAACAATAAAACTTTGAAATGTGCAGTTAGAAGGTGTGTTTAAAAAGCAAATAGCTGAAAGGAAAGATGGAAACCAGAACTCTCCAACTGCCCCTACTAGGAATTGCAACCTCCGGGATTCCTCTTCCCAGGAGAGTCCATGGTTGTCCAAGAATTGTCTTGGGTCATTCTTAGCTGCTCCCATATGAGCCGGCAGCCAAGGCACCTGCTTTGGCAGCAAAATCAGTTGTTTGTTGGCAGGAGAAGCAAAACCACCACCACTCAGCATGCCATCTTGGAGGGAAGTCAGTGCAGTATTCTTATTAATGAAACTTAATGGAATCACTCACCTAATACCATATCTTCCCTGACCCAATAGGATGGAGAAAATGTTCCCAAGATCACCGGTGACCCACTATGGACATTTAATCACACAAGCCCTGCACAAAAGCAAAGGGTGGGAGTGTGTGCCCTCCTTGGATGAGATTGCAACACTAATAGGAAGCCAGGAAATCCCACACTCCACGCATTGTCCTGGTACTACTACCTGTTATGTGGCCATCACATCTAATGCTACAGCCCAGAAGGTGAGCAGATTGCTTAATTGGTGGGATGCAAAAAAGAGTCTTAACTGATACTAGTAATATAACTTCTATCTCCTCTTGGAAATAGCAAGTTCTACAACTCTAGTTTCTTACCAACAGCCAAGAGTTAGTATTATACAGTATCATTTAACTATGTAGTCTGGTAGAACAATTAGATTTGGCTTTTTGTTATCCATATAAATTGCTAAATCATTTTCTTCCTCCCCTCATCCCGTTTATCTTTCTTCAGCATGTTTGACACCATGACGTTTGCAGCACTGAGTACTTTCCTACTGGACATTACTAGGCCTTTTGTCATCCCCCCCTTTGTCACCTTATCCCAGGTGACTCAAGAACTGATGTTGCATTTGGGTGTGACCTGTATCCCCAACTTACTTATTTTCCACATGGAGAACTGGCAGCATAAGCAACCCTGTTCAAAGAATGTATTAAATAGTTTTATCAGGTATGGAAAAAAAAATCCCATAAAAATATGTGTGTCAGTTATAGCTAAATTGAAAAAAGGGATCAAGAGTTAACAGTATGTTTAGAATCTTGATTGTAAAAAAAAAAAAAAAAAAGCAAAATCTGGAACCTGTCTGGCTGCAGCAACCATTATGGCATCAGACTGGCTTATATGAGGGACCACCTATTCCCAATTACATCTACCGATCCCATTAGATTCTTCAGAAGAGGCGTGATCTGGATCCCATCCATAAGGGATCCAGGAAGGGAGGCTTTTTATAGCTTGGTTGCAGATTGTGTTGTATAGGTTATCATTTTTATATTGTATTTTGTTTTTAAGCATTATTG
Source organism: Thermophis baileyi (assembly GCA_003457575.1). Lineage (NCBI taxonomy): Eukaryota > Metazoa > Chordata > Lepidosauria > Squamata > Dipsadidae > Thermophis > Thermophis baileyi. The sequence continues at coordinate 208,850 of QLTV01000570.1, forward strand.
GGCTACAAATAATGTATTTGAGAGGTGGTTGTATAAAATAGATGAATGAAGGAATACATAAATAAGAGTAGCAATAGCACTTAGACTTATATACCGATTCACAGTGCTTTACAGACCTCTCTAAGCGGTTTACAGAGTCAGCATATTGCCCCCAACAATCTGCAACCAACCATTTTACCCACCTGGATGGAAGGCTGAATCAACCTTGAGCCTAGTGAGATTCGAACTGCCCAATTGCAGGCAGCAGGCAGGCAGCAGAAGTAGCCTGCAGTACTGCATTCTAACCACTGTGCCACTATGGCTCTTGTAGCTTGCTTTTGCCACGGAGGAGCCTCCCTTTGTCAAGTTGGGACAGAACTAAGCAAAATAAAAATTCAAGTTTGCAAGACTTTAAAGCTACAATTTGGAAACAGTGCATTCTGTAAATCAGAAACCCCTATTGTTAACTTTGAAATAGTAGGAAATAGTCACTCAGATTGAGTGTCTGTCCCTACTCGCAATTTCTTACCTAAAGGTGTAGCTATGGTAGGCAGGCATTCTAGCTATGGTGGGCAGGCATTATATTGGAAACATATGAAACTATGGTTCAATTACAAGGGTGTCTCAATACGAGTTAAATCCTTTGCAACAGCCAGCAGCGTGCACTGCTTTTTAGTGCTGGAGATAAGGTCATCCTGTGTGAGAGGTCAAGCCCAAGGTGGAGAATTTTATTCCAAAATTAACATGCATCTTCTGCCAGTTTGTTGTTTCAGCCATATAAACTGTCCACCAGTAGTAGTATCCTATATTTAAAGAGACACTCGGAATTTGAAGGGCAACTTTGCTATGTCTCTGCTTCAACCACCGGTTTTGTATTAACCTGCTTTATACCTTCAGCATCATATAACTACGTACTATTACCTATCTCCAGGATCTTTTTTGTTAGGGCACTGTCTGTTGGACTTTGGATCTTCTTTGGCCAAGCAATAAGTAGAGAAGCAAGAACATCTACACAGTGGTACCCTGAAGGCTATTTTTCTGATATGGGACATCATGAACTATCAGAAGAAGTGAAGTATGGGACAACTGAAGGTCATGGAAGCCTCTCTGAACAAATCTGGAAAGTGATTAGCTCTGCCCTTTTCAGGGTATTCTCAGGTGAGTTACTCCATCTGGAGAATATGAAAATAGATTGGTACCAATTTGGACAAAGCCACTTATGTGAAAGGGCACATGGAAATATTTTAGGAGTTTGGTTAGGGTCTTAATTAGGACTAGGAATTATTCTTCTTTCTATTAAGAATAGTTGATGCATATGAGAATTGTCCAGAGGCAACTTAGATAGTGTGATTTCATTTTAACATCTCTTGATGGGTGAGTTTTGCTTTAATTAATGTATTGCTGCAAACATCCACTGTTCCTCCACCTTTATACATAGTTAGCCAATGTATCTTGTCCCAACCCCTGAGTCAACTTGTTCTACACCCGGGGGAATGCTAATCTTTAGGACTTTCAGGTGAGCTGCATAATATTCCTAAATATAATAGGCCCATATTGCTTAAGTGATGAAATTCCTGTCATCCACACTATGTATAGTAACCCAGCAGGGAAAGTCGAAAAAGGTTATTTGACTTTGAAATAATGCCAATCTATAACTGAAGTGCTGCTCTTGGTAAGTAGTTACGATCATGTCCTTACTATATATTGAGACTATTACAGAAATTCGATAGAGATGAATAAATGTAGGTGGTACACATTATTTGGCCTAGTCTAACTTTTTTAAAAAAAATATGCTAGTTCTTTCTGTTAACAATCTGTACATCTTGTCCAAGAAGTTGATAGTCTGTTTAGTATGAGAAAAGGGATTAGTAACAAATGCAGGGGTGTTGAAGACATAAAGCTCTGCATTCCTGTACCATTCTGAGTCCAACTGTACTACAGTGTGTGACATTTGATTAATGCATATGTTAAATATTTAACATAAAAGTGTAAGAATGTGGTTGCTTGAACTCAGTGTATATATCTATAAACCCCATATGTGGTTTGTTTAATATGGCAAGTTGGTTTTACCCAACTTTGGCAAATTTGAACAAAAAACGTATTCTTACTAGGTTGCTAGTTAGCTATGCATGCAGGTTGATTGAAGCTATCTAAGTTCCACAGACAGTTCTGGTATTCGAACATTTCTATACGTTCTGTGTCCTTAACATTTCTCCAGCTTTTCTGACTGGAAGGATGTATAACAAACCCTTCTTTAATTTTCTCTTTGTTTTGGGGTTGTCCAAGAGACAGAAGGTATTTGGAAGGCAGTTATATGCTGGGAGGACCCTAGTGTTTATCTACCACCAAAGAGCTGTTGCTTTCTTTTTTCAGATGAAGACAGTTCTGCAGCATCAACAGACAAGCATGTTCAACATCAAGAACTCCCAGTAATCACATGAACAGGGAAATATTCCCCAAAATGCCAGTGGTAGAATTTTGAGTTGACTCCTAGGTATCCTGACAGGTGTCTTGGATCAGCATATATTCTGTTCATTTGAAAAGAATAATAGTGATACTGTTTGCTCCTAAGGAGCTGATAAACTATGTCTTCTATTCAGAGGAATTCTTTGTTTCCATATCTGTTCTGATTAAATACTTTTTATACAAACTGTCCCGTCTCCTGTGTAAAAAAAACCCACCTTTGTTGCAAAGAAAGCTGAAGAGTTTTACTCTTCATGTCCCTTTTCTTCATCTGGATGATACCTGGCACACTATTCCTACTGATGAAGTATATCAAACAAAGGATATAGAAACTATCCAGAACCATTATTTTCTTTCCTGTGGTTGTCTCTTAAGAATATAGCACTTAGACTTAGCAATAGCACTTAGACTTATATACCGCTTTACAGTGCTTTACAGCCCTCTCTAAGCGGTTCACAGAGTCAGCATATTGCTCCCAACAATCTGGGTCCTCATTTTACCCACCTCGGAAGGATGGAAGGCTGAGTCAACCTTGAGCCAGTGAGATTTGAACCACCGAACTGCAGCTAGCAGTCAGCTGAAGTAGCCTGCAGTACTGCACTCTAACCACTGCGCCACCTCGGCTCTTCCAATATATTAAGGGATAAATAATAATTATTTAGAGGTAGTCCTCGATTTAAAGATCATGCATTCAGCGACTATTTGAATAATGACGGTGCTAAACAAAGGGACTTACAACCCCTGCCCAAAGTTACAGGCACTGCAGCAGTCCTGCGTCATGTGAACAAAATTTGGGTGTTGACAGTCCTCCTACCCTTATGAATTGCATTCTGGACATTATATTTGGGAAGGAAAGCTGGCATGTCTGCCTCTCAGCTTCCCTGCATATTAGGAGATTGTGGCCTCAGTATAGGAAGTCCACATGGTAAGTGTGACAAACTATGAGAAGGAGAGTGCAGACCCAGCAGGATGGGAAGCAGAGCATGGGCTTCTTCGGAGTAGGGGAGTACTCAGGGCAGGCCATATGGGAGCTGGAGAGGTGCTGCAATGCAGGCTTGGCCTGCAGTAGGTATCCCAGCACCTCCCCCACTACTGAAGCACCCCTTAGTTCATTTGATGACCATTGGGCGAGCAGGGATTGGGTTTGATAAGGCAATCATGGGGCGCCTTAATGACTGTCACAACGTGATTAGTGGTGGGTTCCATTATTATAAGTCGAGCACTACCTGTAGCCTTATTGTGGGGTGTTGCTGATCAAGATATATTAAAAGGATGGCTGCAAACCCTACACATTAAAGCCAAAGAATACCAACATGTTTTTCCAAGCACTAGTACCTTCTCTCTTAGATAAATAGTGAACATCATAACCTACTTTATATTCTTTCCACGGGAATCCAGAAATTATGAACACGTTTTAAAGGCAAAAAGAAAAAAAAATGCTTCTAAATGCTTGCAACTATTTTCCACATAGAGAATGGCTTATACAATAGATATAAAATATTGTTTAAAAAAAGCTAAACTTTCTTAAAATTAAGCCCTGTTCTGATTTCCTGATCAACACACATTAAAACAGAAGATACAAACTCTCCCAAATAGCAAGATGCTGACTTTTCACAAAACCCCCTGATATACACAACGCTCAGGGGTGGGTTCCAACTTACCTCGCTGCCGGTTCGCTCCCTCCCACGCCGTGTGGGTGCGCGCACATGCGCAGTAACAAAAAATCCAAAAAAACCCAAAAACAAAACAAAGCCAAAAAAAAGATGGCGGCCGCATACACAGTGCCGGAAGTCGGCTTCTGCGCATGCTCAGAAGGAAAAAAAAATTCAAAAAAAATTCAAAAAGATGGCACCCATGGCACTGACCGATCCGGTTCGGTGATGTCATCGTGATGTCACCAGCGGGCCGCTACCGGTTCGGGAGAACCGGTCCGAACAGGGAGGAACCCACCCCTGACAACGCTGTAATAAACCTTTTTATTTTACTTTTCCCAAAAATTAGGCTAATGGCAATCTGGCTTCTACAATTCTTTCCAAGCCTGCTCCATTTTAAATCACATGACTAGAAGAGGAGGGAGCGGCTTAAAAATAGCAAGGTCAGCAACATTCAGAGACACTGCCCAATAGCCTCTCCCATAGATATGTATTGGGTGAAGTTCCTCCAGACTGTTTTTCTCCACAGTGCTTAGATTGCTTTGGCTTACTTTCTAATCTTTCTTTGGCCAGATTCTCCCCTCATAGCAAATCTAGTCCCATTTTGTTTTTGGAAAACTATCCTGCTGATTTTGCAAGCAGGCAGGCAGAGTCCCAAGCTTCTTCACATACTTTTCTTTCTGGCATTCCATTAGGCAGGAAGGCATAAAAAGGATATCCCTCCACCAACCCGGTCTACCATAGGTTTTTCTGTCAGTTAGCTGTTGGTATTCTGGCTCTTTTAAGCAAGACTGGGAGAAATATGGAATTGGTATAAAACTCTCCCTTTTCAAGACAGGATCAAAGGGCATTTACTAGCCACTTTCAGGGAGGATAAAAGATGGGGGGAAATTAAGCAGAACTCTAAAAAGGGAATAAAACAAGTATTAAAAATGGTCCCAACTCCCAGATGATCACCTGAAAGTGACAAGGGCAATAGAAGGATTAATGACACAGGAGCAGGCAGATTAACTATTGAAAATCACTGTTGCAGGTAAGCAACAGAAGAATAAAGTGAGCTGGCTCAAATGATATGAAATCTTGGTTATTATGGCAATTGTAATTTCCTACATGTATGTCTTGTAACACCTATAATATATAAGCATAATTGAGAAATAGATTGAAAAATTAAAATATAAAGAAGTCCCTCTATCAGTGACAAAATGGAGCAGTATTTGCCGAAGTAGGTTCACTATCAGTTACTATGTTTCTTCATTACTGGCATAGATCACTACACCGATACCCAGGCCTCCACTGCCTAGCTTTTCCTGTTTTAATCTTTCTTCATCCATTATATGCTAATGGATCTGCAGATTAAATGCTGAGTAATACAAAATTGCCAGAAATTTATGCAGGAAATACAGGTTTGGATTATTTTAAAATGCCTGTAGATATTTCTCTTCATTATCCACTCTGCGGCTTCCTCAGCAGAAACATGTTTAAATAAGCGCAAGTGCAAATGAACATAGCTTAAGATAGAAAAAGCATTTTAAGAATGTTAAAAATAAACAAAAGAAATTGGTATATTGCTTGACGTTAATCTAGCCAGATTTCTTTAGAAAGGAGGAAGCTGGACTTAATGATAGCTCACCAAGTATAGGTTATCCCTTGACTTATAATCAGAACTGAGTCCAAAATTTCCATTGCTAAGCAAAGCAGTTTTTAATGGAGCTTTGCCTCATTTTATGACCTTTTTGCCACAGTTGTTAAGTGAATCACTGCAGTCATTATATTAGTAACATAGTTGTTAAGTGAATTTGGCTTCCCCATTGACTTTGCTTGTCAGGTGGTCACAAAAGGTGATCACATGACCCCAGGATACTGCAACCGTCATAAATACATGCCAATTGCCAAGTAGCTGAGTTTTCTCAGATACCCTACGTGACCATGGGGATGCTGCAATGATCCTAAGAGTGAAAAACATAAGAGTCGCTTTTTCAATGCTGTTATAACTTTGAATGGTCAAAGTTAAATGAATAGTTGTAAACCCAACAGTATAGAAGGAATCTCTTCTCTTGGAGAGAGATCTGCAACTACTTCCAGATATAATTAACAGAAAGAGAAAGACTGACAGATTTAAGAGAATTTATTGTTACAAGAAGAAAATACTCCAGACAGGAAAAAGCACATTACAAATTAATTTATTGTTCCTGAGTGCCCCAAGAGATATAGTCAGGCCGAGTGGCAGCATGATATTCATCAATCAGCTCCTGGACAAACTTTCGGGAGTCATCAAGTTCATCAAAATTCTCTTTGAACATGTCTTCTTTTCGGAATTGTTCCAGGAAGGCTTCACGCTTGCGCAGTTTATCATATTGATGGCAGGTACGCTCAAAGAGCTAGATGAAAAGAACAACTGGTCAAAAAAGGCATAGGGAAGGATTTTATAGAGAGGGAGTAGAGTAATCATATAAGCCTCTAACAATGCCAAGCATCCTTCACTGGAACAATAAAATAAAAGTACTGGATTGCTCTTTTCAGTTCTAAGTATTATACAGTAAGAGCAAGAGGATTTCTTACTATGGTTGCTGCTATTTTGCTTAAAAGGGAGAAGGAAGATGCAATTAGTAAAATGGTGCCATCAGCAGAAATTATTACACTCTGCAGGTTGAGGGACCCAGACCCAGAGCCAGGCATACGGTGGAAGATCAACTAGAGTTTTATTTTGAGAAAGTAGGGTTTATTTTTATTTTGCTGTATTTTGTTATAAATGCTAGAGCGGTGTTTGCAGGACTAATACATTGGGCAGTAAAACACTAATTAGTAAATTAAAAAACATTTAAAAATAACATACCATACTTTTCGGAGTATAAGATGCACTCCCCCCCCCTAAAAGTGGGTGAAAATTGCGGTGTGTCTTATACACCGAACATTGCTGAAGCCCCGCCCACTTGCCGGACCCCACCCTTTGGCCGTTTTTGGCCTCTGCGCGTTGCATTTTCGGCCTCTGTACACCCCATTTTAGACCCGTTCCAGGCTGCAGGGATCGCCACAGCACATTGCCGCCGATCGCTGCCTCTGCGCGTTGTGTTTTGGGCCTCTGCGCGTTGCATTTTTGGCCAGTTCCAGGTGGTGGGGATCGCAGCGGTGACAATCCCCACCTGAAACCGGCTGAAAATGCGACACGCGGAGGCCCAAAACTGGGCGTGCGGAGGCCAAAAACGCAACGCGTGGAGGCCAAAAACGCAACACGCAAAGGCAGCGATCGTCGGCGATGTGCTGTGGCAATCCCCACAGCCTGGAACGGGTCTAAAACGGAGTGTGCGGAGGCCGAAAACGTGATGAGCGGAGGCCAAAATGTAATACGCGGAGGCCAAAAACACAACGCGCAGAGGCGGCGATGGGCTGTGGTGATCCCCGCAGCCTGGAACAACTGATCGGAGGTATTCAGGGAGGCCGATCCAACCACCAATCAGCTGCTCGTGCTGAATCAGGCTGCGATAACGTGCTGAAGCTGACCAGGCTATTTGCTGTTTGCTGCAAGAAGGCTAGCCAAATGAATACCGATGGATGCTGGTAGGCAGAGGCAGAATTTTTTTTTTCTTGTTTTCCTCCCCCAAAACTAATGTGCGTCTTATACTCCGGAGCGTCTTATACTCCGAAAAATACGGTACTGAAAGAAAAACTCAGCTACTTGGTGTTCTGTGAGCTTGTTTTCTTGCAGACATGGCATTACCTAAATTAGGTATCATCAGTGTTAGTAAGGAGTGCAGTTTGCTGTCAGTTTATATTCTAGTGGCTTGCCTATCAGTATTGGTGGGGAGTGGTCTTATAGGTTCTTTGGTTGGGCTGTTTGGTATTTCATTTGTTTACCCCTCCCTATGATGTAGAACAGTGGTAACTGAATAATTGAAAATTGGAAGTACAGCCCACTGTCATCTCCATGTTTATGACACTTCAATTCAAGGCTTAAAATAGAATCATCCAGCAGTCTCAGGAGGCTCTTAAATGCATAGATGGAACCTGTAATATAATGCAGTTGAAAAGTCCTAAGCTACAGAAGCTGTTTTCTCTGACTGATTTCCAAGGAAATGATGCAACCATCAAGGTACAATGCTCTTTAATCTCAAAATAAGAAATTATGATAGATTCTCCAACCATATTAATATTCTCAGTTCCTCAGATGACTATGCAAATTACTTCTTCAATTCAGAAGATTGAGAAAAATGTGTGCTTCTCTATTCCAGAGTTGAGCAAAAAATACAAATAAGATTACCAATTAAAGCATAAAAATGGCTTAGAAATCTTCACTCTCCAGAACAGTATCATCCCAACAATTGCCCTCCCCTGTGTAGAAAAAACATTGCTGATAATCTGATCCTAACTACATAATAATTTTAAGCTTCTCATCTATAGTAACTTTTTCTCAAAGATATCACCAGATTTTTGCCCTATAGATCAGATATATGCTCCACAAAATATATCTGAGACATAGCTATTGTCATTGTTAAGCCTCCTAAACTGCACTAGGTTAAGATTGTCTCAGCATGACCCCCCAAACAGTACACTGTAACTATTTCAAACAAGCAGCTGAGATCCATCTCCCAAGCAGGGAAAGTTAAATATAAACATAATCCTGGTTTCACATATTGTGATGACTCCCCCACGCGTCCCCAGATGTCAGTTTGGGGGGGGGATGAACCAGTCCCAGTTGGTTAATGGCTGTGAGCAGCCATCTGAGAGTGATTTGGCTGAAGCACAGCTGCAGCAGGACAGCCCTTAGGCTTCAGGTGGGGGAAGCACGCAGCTGCAGTTGGTTAGGGATGAGGAGGAAGAACTGCCTTCTGCACCTAATCCAATAATATGTAGGGCAGAGAAAAGGCAGTAGCAGCTAAGGTCAGCCTGATTACATATGAGGAGGCAACCTTGCCCCTCCTGATGGACTGTACCAGAGGCTGGCTATTTAGCACAGACAGATGGAGATGATGCTGGGAACAATATGTCCATTTCCTAGCTGCGTGTTTCCTGGTCATTGTGATTCCTGCCTTGACTTTGGATCGTGAATCCTTTTCTTGCCTTGTGAATCCTCTTGTATTGTGGATTTAATTTAGCCTGGAGGATTTGTCTTGTTTGGGAAACTTTCAAATGCCTTGTGGACTCATTGGCCATTGCTCTGTGGACTAGCATTGGTCTGCTTTTGGCTGGACTTAATTGGGACAGTTCTGGGGTTTTAGTGAAGGGAATTGCTGAGGAATATTAATAAACCTAAACCACTGTTAAGTGTGCATGCGAATGAGCAGGACAACAAACATATTGATGGATCACTGAACAGAGCATTTGGAAAGGAGATCTGATTACAAAGGACAAGGCATTTTCCAACCAAAAGCCACTGCTGTATTCTGAAGTCTGATTAGCCCTATTTGCTCAGTCACATTTCTGCAGAAATATTAGATCAGCAAACACATCCAGGATCAAGTCCCTGATGGTTGGTATTTACTGTATTTTTTGGACTATAAGATGCTCCAGACTATAAATTGCACCTAGCTTTTGGGGAGGAAAACAAGAAAAAAAAATCTGCCTCTGCCTCCCAGCAATTAGCCTCCTTGCAGCAAACAGCAAACAGCCTGGTCAGCTTCAGCACAGCCTGATTTAGCACGAGCAGCTGATTGGCGGTTGGATCTGCCTCCCGGAATACCTCCGATCAGCTATTCCAGGCTGCGGGGATCGCTGCTGCCCATTGCCACCATCTATTGCCGGCTCCGTTTTTGGCCTCTGTGCGTCCCGTTTTCGGCCTCCATGCGTCCCATTTTTGGCCTCCGTGCGCCCCATTTTTGGCCTTCGCGCGTCCCATTTTTGGCCCGTTCCAGGCGGTGGGGATAGGCAACGGCGGCAATCCCCGCCACCTGGAATACACCGAAAATGGGACGTGCAGAGGCTGAAAATGGGGTGCACGGAGGCCAAAAATGGGACACGCGGAGGCCGAAAATGGGGCGTGCGGAGGCAGCAATGGGCGGCGGCGGTGATCCCCGCTGCCTGGAACAGCTGATCGGAGGTATTCTGGGAGGCAGATCCAACCGCCAATCAGCTGCTCGTGCTAAATCAGCTGAAGCTGACCAGGCTGTCTGTTGTTTGCTGCAAGGAAGCAAATTGCTGGGAGGCAGAGGCAGATTTTTTTTCTTGTTTTCCTCCCCAAAAGCCAGGTGTGTCTTATACTCCGGAGCGTCTTATACTCCGAAAAATACAGTAGTTCAGTACATCTTAAAATGAGAAAAATATGGTACCTTTATTCTCTTGGTGTTAAAGAACAATTCCTGTAGATCAGATAGGCTTATTTACAGGGAGGGAATCCAGAGAAGGAAAAGACTGAGTAAATTCAGTCATCAGAAACCCCATGCTATATTACCAAATAGCCCCTCTCAATCCATACAAAAGATGAAAGTGTGCTATATTTCCCCCATAATCATTCACCAAAATTTTCATGACATAAAATATTCTTTCAAGTACTGTCACATTTCTTGAACCTGTATTTCTTCCTCCTCAAGGAATCAATGTAAACTATTTCTGAATCATGAACTCTATACTTAGAAAATGGATATATTAGCTCAAAGCCATTAGTGAGAGAAAGTGAGAAATCATCTACTAAATTCTGAATTTAATTTTAAAAAGGACACAGAACCAATGTTATGTAGTCTCTTGGGAAATAGTGAGATGTCAAAACAACGGAGGCAATGGTATGGCTATTGTCAGTTGTTTCATTGTTCTGTTTCAGTCCTGTCCTCTATTGGGCCACTGTAAACAACTCAGTCTCCAGCAGTGGCATATAAATGGGAAGTGGCTGGAATGGTAGATTGATGGAAATAAATAAGAGCTGTGCAGAACCTTCAAGTCAATCTCCAAGAACTGCTTTGGTTTGTATGGGAGAATGAGTATTCTATCTGTCTGCAAAGTTTTACAATTATATCTTTCCACAAATGCAGATCTTGGAAAACGGCATGGTTGTTTTACAAGAGTATCCTATATTTCCACTCCTGTGATTCCAAAGCATCTTTGGGATATAAAATCTGAACTGCTGCACATCTCCATGCTATTATCTCAGATACAAGAACACCAAGATCCTAAATAAATAATTACAACATGAATGCTCCCAATCAAACTTACCGAGGAAATGTTGGTATGATTAGCCATCATGAGACCACTGACCCTGTGGGCTGATGGTAAGTATGGAGATTTCCTTGAAAGTGCCACTTGGATACTGGCAGGGCCCCAAGGAATGAAGTTGGCCAGTTTCCTCTCTCGGATCCGCTGTAAGCTTTTATGGACCTGATGAGGGGTAAATGGTTTGTAAGTATGAGTATGTATATCAATACAATTATTCAACTGTAGTATTATTAAATATTCTATTCTATTCTATTCTATTCTATTCTATTCTATTCTATTCTATTCTATTCTATTATTATATTATTATTATTATATTATATTATTTCCATTGTATTCTATTCTGTAATTCTATTCTATTCTGTAATTCTATTCTATTCAATTCTATTCTATTCTATTCTATTCTATTCTATTCTATTCTATTCTATTCTATTCTATTCTGTACTTCTAT
>QLTV01000570.1:220739-246331 GCA_003457575.1 Thermophis baileyi
TATTATGATTATATTAATGTATTAATATATTATATTATATATTATAATTAAGTATTATTAATAATACAATTATTCAACTGTAGTGAGGAATAACAATAGTAGAAAAGCTTCTTGAAAAAAGTAATCTTGAAAAAATATTCACTCAATGTACCATTAATTTGAGAGTGTGACCAAGAATAATACATAGGATTTCTAATTCATCAACACAGAAGGTCCCTGCCACAAATCAACACTTGTACATTATAAAAATCTGACATAAAAAAAGTATAATTATTTGATTGTTGCTATTATCAGAAGCGATAGGCCTTAATAATACAACTAAAACAATTGCCCAATGTTTCTCAAGCTATTGACCTGGGTTGGATCCACTTCCCCTTGGATGATGTTAAGGATCGCAATGTAGCAATGGTTTGTCTGCCTATCACGGCCCATGGATACCATCACATTTTTAGGCTGCAATAACCGACGCATGACATCAAGAACAGTAGTTTTCCTCACACTGGCCACCTATGGGCAAAATAAGACAGAAGTATAGCGTTTATTTGGTGGAAGAACTGAAGATTGTCTTGCACACAAAATAAGAAAAGATTACACACAGAGCTTGGGAGGATTCTTCATTTAAAGACAATTTATGCAGAGGCCCATAGCCTGGTTTCATGCATTAAAGCTACGAAACATTCGTTCCAATCCAAAACTTAGACCAAATTACAGAATCACACACCACTTATACAAAATGACTTTTTCTGAATCTGGAAAATTAGGATTCCTTCTATGAACTATTTGTTTCCTTAAATAGTAAGCAACAGAAAGAAAAGAGAAATATAGCTATTTTGACAGAGTCTATACTCACATTTAGAGAAGCAGACAAACAATGTAAGAGCATCCCATCTCCAAAAGGAAGGTGGTGAGAAGAGAAAAAAATGCACAGCAAAAATCTTGTGCACCCCCCACCCCAAAACACCATGCAACTGATACCCTTTGAATCATTAGTCTTTGCAATCTGCCCCTCGGCATCTTCTCCCGTTGCTTGTTGAAAAGAATGAAAAATGAAGACAGCTGTTTACAATTCTGGGAACATGGCTGCAGGAGAGCTCATGCTTTTATGGCTAGTACTATATCTTCAATAATTTCATCACAACTGCATGTAGGGCAGTATGGCCAATTCAAACAATATCAAAGTACTATAGCCTTGCTCGAAAACCTTAACTTGCTGTGTAAAACCAATCACTGTATTTTTCAAATCAAGGTTATTTTTCTTTGTGCCCACCCTGAAACTTTCAATAGAGAAAAATAATCACACTGGGACATCACTGAGTAGGTAACATTTGATCTGAAGGACATTCAGGAAGCTATAGGTACGTCAATCTTCTACAATATTTAAGGCACCCACTCTTTTTTCTTAAGCCCATCAAAATATTAAAAGAGCAGAAAAAAATACTCCCTAATGTATTAGCCCTGTTTAGGTTGCAAGGATATAAATACAGTGCTGTTGGGATGTATGTAATTATGGGTTTATAATCACTAATTCATGGCAACTATTGTGTTTCATTCAATAACTACTGTTAAGCAAAGCATGGTTAGTCTGACAGGTGAATCTAATCTCTGGCCATCCTTTTAACATGGCAATTGTCCAGACATCTTTTCTATCCAATCTCATATCATCTGAAAATATCACAGAAAATACAATGTGAAAATCTGTAATGGAGGATGAAGACTCCCAGATCTTGATTTAAAGTCAAATCACTTACAGACTGGTCAGTGGTGAGAGGTGTATATCCTGTGATAAGGAAGTGCAACCTAGGCGTGGGAATAAGGGAAGCAATCAGCCCAATCAAATCATTGTTCATATAACCAGGGTAGCGCAATGTGGTGGTACTGGCAGACATTATAGTAGAGACCTACAAAGAAAAGACAGAAGTTTCAGGACATCCTCCCAAGAAATCAAGGAGACAACTGTAGTTTCTAAAATCCTGAAAAATTTAGCCAAAAATCTCCAGAGTTGTTCAGAAGTATGTTCAGGAGTTGTACTTCTCATATTTCAAACGATGAGAATTTTCAAAATGGGAAATAGATACCACCACTATATTTGTATTTGCTAGCTCTTCTTACAAATTATTATGGCTAATAAACTGGGATTGTACATAGGAGAACCAATTCATTATCTGATCACATATAGTATTTCTTAGATACAGAGGCTTGTTGTATAGACAGCAATACTAAAATAACCTGGAAACTGTCATGAACAGTATTATCTATAAATGGCCTAAAAATTATCCTCAAAACTGAAATAAAAAGAAATTGGGAAAACCAAGAGCCAGCATTTTAGAATAGTTTACTGTTGACAAAAAGTGAGCTTCCCATAATTTTAAGACAAGAGCATAGAAAATGAATAAGTCACCTATTCTACATTTCAAAGTTCACCTTTTTTGTTTTAAATGTATGTAGACTTCAGAATGGTATTAATGTTCCAGTTTTAAAATATAGAAAACCAAGGCATTGATGCCTAGAGAATTAAATAATGTTCACTTCAGAATTTCTTCCTATCATCTTCCTATCTCTGTTCAGTTCTGACTACCTTATGAAAACAGTCTTGTGCATGACTCAGATCCTAATCTTTCTTTTTCAGAAGCCTGAGGAAGCCTCTCTAGGTGCTTACCAGCTGGTTGATTTGGGAAAAGGTGGGATTTGGGATGTGCAACCTGTCAGTAGCAATACGATTCAGAGCTGTATTATCTAGAACTACCTGTTAAAAAAGAAAATTGGTTTAAGCATTATTAGACCAAAAAGACAAGAGAGGGCACACTTTTCCTGCTAAGTAGAATTGTGAGGTTTACTGAACAAATAAAATGAATAAATAACATTTAAAAGAAAATTAAATCACAGATAAAAGGAAGAAAGAGAAAATGGATATAAATAAATATTATTTTAAAGAGGAGCAAAGATTTAAATATCTATGTTAAGTTTCTCTATCCGGAATAACACTTCTACAGACAAAAATAACATAAAAGGGAAAACCTAAATACAGCTATCAAATTAATTCCTAAATTAAGAATTTATCAGCATTCTTTGCTGTTGATTTTTCAGCTGAAGAAAATTCTCATACTATCATTGATCAAAGGAAAAATTAAATTTCATGAAAAGCATCAACTTATGCAATTTCTTTTGTAGCTACATTGTTTCTGCATGCTTAAGTAATAATCTAATTAAATACTTAGCCAGAATGTGATTTCAAATCACTTCCATATCTTGTTGCCAAGAAAACTATATATGGACATTCCACCAGGAGTCAAACTTGATTCACAGAAAAAATTATTTTACCAAACAGAATCAATAGGAAATAGAACAGGAACTAGCAACGAGATCTTGGATGGTAAGCACCTCATGTCGTGCCAACGTTAGCCATAGAAGTAAAGAAAGTCTACATAAACAATACTTGCTTAGCAATAAAATCATCCTACTATAATGTAACTATGTTTAGGTATATGATGATATGCTCAAAGTGCTATGACTAGATGAAAGGAATTTCCTTTCTTCGTCAGAGGGAAGTACTGGCATTTTCCTATCAATATTTCTTACCACACAATCAGCATTCTCTGTCAGCCGTTTGAGTGTCAAGAGAGAGTTATACGGCTGCACAACTACATCACTCATCTCATCCTGGTTAGGGAAGACAGAATATGTCTGCACCAGCTTCTTGGGATACCTGTAAAAAAAAAAAAGGTTACCGATTCAGTATTACAATAAAAGAGAATACATGTAACAGTTGCTGTACTCAGACACTTACTATATCATGGTATTATATATATGAAAAAGGGGGTGCCCTTGTTGCCTGGTTACCACTTTGGAAGATGCAAACAGATGCAGAAAATCAGATGTTGGTGTATGAGTACTGTAAAAAAATTGTTCTTTGGCAGGACAGCTAGTATTGCCTCTAGAAGCCAACTCCAAGTTTTTAATTAATATAAGAGGACTAACCATCAAGAAACTACCAATGTTCCATTTCCATTTAACCAGAAAAGAGCATTCAGTACTGAAATGTGCAACTGTAGTAACCTAACTGACCAAGCTTAGCCTTACTAAAGCCCAACTTGATGAACAGTGTCTCACATCCAGAAACCTCTCCTGCAGTGCCCCTGGAGACCATAAGGGACTCCAGGATGACACCTGCCACACTGCAATTCCTGCTCCAGAGTCTTGTCTGATGCCACATTCAAAGCCACCTGGGCTCAATTCCAAAAGAGCAAACCCCTCCCCATTCTGAGCCCAGCTAGGTCTTGGAAATGCATGCCGGGATGGCCCTCTCACCACTGATTAAATTATGAATAAGGGAGGCCTTATTGCAGACTGACCTGACATTCAGTAGCAGCAACACATAAAGGCCAAAGACTCCCTCCCCAACCACTGTTACCCACCGCAAGATGGTTCCCCACCTGCAACAACCACGAGTTCCTCCCCTAGCTCTTACCTAGGAGGCAACCATTCATTCACACTTAAAACCAAGGCATTTTTTTTTAAAGGAGAAGAATAAAGGCATGCTACTTCTTCATTCCTGCCCATGGGCAAGCAAGGGGGAGGCGTCCACAGTAGCCTGCCACTCTATTGTTGCCCCCCCCCCCAAGATCCAGCATCCCACAAAACATCAGTAATGAAGAAAAAACCAGGCAGTAGCAAGTCATCAAGCAGCAGAAATGCTTCAAAACAGAAGCCGAAACAACCAGAGTGTCTGGCAGTAGCCTTCCAGTTCCCTTAAAAGCTCATCCTAAACATTCAGTAGCATCCAACACCAGTCCAATCCTCAACAAAACCAGTCCAAAGCCAGCCCTCTTGGTGAAAAGACTGCTGTCCAGCCTGCAATAAGATGGCATGACGCAGTCAATCAGCAGTGATAGCTTAGCTGGCATAGCCAATAAGATGTCACAGTACATCATAAAATGCTGAGAAATGCTGGGAACCTCAATGAAATGACAACCATAGCAAACTGACAATGAAGCATGGATGAAAAACTGAGCAAAGCCACAAACACATCCGTCCCCTAGGATAGCACCAGAATGCCCTCAAAAATGTATAACACTGATAAAAGGGTTGATAGTTACCAAAACAGTGAATGGAGACTATGAGTCGCCCTAGAGTTCATCCATCTGAGCTCTGGCCTATTCATTCATTCATTCATTCATTCATTCATTCATTCATTCATTCATTCATTCATTCATTCATTCATTCATTCATAAAATATATTGGTCGCCCATCTTACCATAGGGTAACTATGGGCAGTTTATAGTTACATCTAAGTTAAAACATAAAAAGTTAAAATCAAACCAAAGACACATGGGGGAGGGCGGAGTGGGGGTGTAGGTGGGATCTGTTATTACTCAACCATCTTCATTTGTACTCTTCCCGCACTGGGGCCCCAAGCCGACTGGCAGAGTCACCTCTTTAGACCCTTATAAAAAGATAGGAGGGTTGGGGCCAAGCTCACATCTGGGGGCAAGATGTTCCAGAGGGCAGAAGCAGAGAAGGCCCTCTTCCTGAACTCCACCAGCTGGAATAATTGGGCTGAAGGGACCTGCAGCATGCCTCCTCTGCCGGCACAAGTGATAGCCTATTTGTTGCACTGTGATCCAATTTACTAAGTCTATCATCTGACTCCCTGTCCTTAATCTTTCAGAAGAGTCTAACTCCTGGAGAGAGGCAAAGTTATTCAGCTGCAGTATTATGGTAAGGATAGAGGAGTGGGGAAATTCGTATACAGGTTTACATGATAAGGTATTGTTAGTGAACTGAAATAAATAGGTGATATAAAATTGAAACAGGAAAAAAATGTGTGTCCACCTGATTTGTCAAGGTGTGAAACTGTATTCCACAGAATTTCTAAATTAATCTGTGCTTGTTCTGAATGGATTATACCTTCTAGGAAGTGCCTCCATTGCTAAAATGCTGTCTTCATTGCAAGCAACTCTGACCAAAAAAGTCATTGTTTCATTCAGCTGGTAAAAGCAACCTGGAATAAACTGCAAATGACAGAAGATTCATCCCCTTCTCTTTCCCCCATTCTCTGCTTGGAAGACAATGGTGTAAAATGCAATGTTTGATGCATCTGTTTAGACCACGAATTGGCAAGAGGACTTTGAAAAGCAGTTGTAAAAAAGATGCTTGGTTTCTGAAATATTGCTTGCTCAAGTAAACGTTCATCTTTTCTTTAAAATTCAAATAGCAGTATTATCTAGTTGCAAAATTAAAGATAGATCTTCTATGAAAAATTAGCAGTGCTTGGAAAATGCTATGCATCTGTTACATTTTTAGGTTTTTTACATGAAATTATAAATTGCACTTTTGCAGGGCCATTTGAATTCCTTCTGTAGAGACCTAGTAAGCTAAAGAGACCGCTGGGGTAGATCAAATGTACTTTTTTTCCCAATTTAGTAAAAGGTTTGTGTTTACAGAATGTATTTAAGCTCTTGAAAAGATCAGTATGTCATCCATGTATACTTGTCCAAATTACTCATGAATGTGGAAAAAACTACCCTGCAATTCACCATGCCAAAGTTGTTTATTCAAACTTGCCATATCTTGCATCAAATGCAATTAGTTATTCACATCCTTCTTTCATTTTGATCAAATGATAGATGACTCTAACTTTGTGAAAATGCATGCCACTTGAGCATAATCTAGAAAATCTGAAATAAGAGACAATGGGTAGTGACCCTAATGGTCTTATAGTTTAAAGTCTATAGCCATGCACAATTCTAACACAGCCGTCTCTCTCAGGGATGAACAATGGGAATGCAGATGCTGGAGATTCAAAACAAAACCTTTCTTCAAACTGTCACCCAGAAATTCTTTTAAAGTAGATACAAATGTTGCTTTTTAGCCAGAATTTGGGCTTCTGACTTCAAGTTGATGGCACAGTCACAAGTCCAGTTAGAAGATAACACAGTTGTTTCTTTGTCCTCAAACACAACTACGAAATCCAAGTATTTTTTTGGCAATGAAATGGAGTTTGTGAGCTGAGCAGGCAAGTATGAAGCATAAAAGCGGAAAGACTGCAAATCGTACTATTTGTACTTTGGAAAGAAAAAAGAAACTGTTCTTTTCTCCCTATGTACATCTGGTCTAAGCCAATCAGTTCCACCGCAGGAACAAACAAAGAAGCAATAACAATAGAGTGGTAAGAATTCTACAGTATGTGATTCTTTATTATCAATTATAAAGGTATATGCATTGTAATACACGAACAGGCTTGGTGTTTGCCTATCAATCATTTCTACCAGCTTTTATTTTTCCAGTGTCAGTGTAAATAAATCAAATTTTTGCACTGTAGCCTCATTTGTGAAATTGGCTTTGGCTGTCAAATTTATTAGGACTAAGAGTCGTATTTCCCAGCCAGAATACTTTAAATAAGTAAGAGAAACAGTAAAATATACTTGCCTGCTGTCAGCTGCTTAACTATCGGAGCGGCCCCTTGCTAAGCTCTTGGGAGAAGTCTTACTTCTCTGGAGTAACTCAGGCATTTGTTTGTTAAACAGCTGACAGGTCCATAAGTGCAGCATTTCACAGCTGATTCAGAGGCATGAACTTTAATGGTGTAAGTTCTAGGTAGACATCCAAGAGTACCATAGTAGAAACCTGAACCAAGATCTCCTCTGTTTCTCTTCTTGGGCAATGATCTCTTCACTGTTCTTATTACAGGGCTTCTTCAGTGATGAATTCTGAGGAGGTCACAGAGGGAGGGGGGGCAATGGCAGAGGATAGCTGTAAAACCCTCTTCCATTGCCATTTCTTCCATGCTTCAACTCCAAATTCTTTAGGAAGAATTCTCACCAATTCGTATCTTAGCTTGTCAGCAAGTCATACTCAAAATTGGCTGTGTCAAATAATTCTACCCACATCTCTGGCAAATAATTGAAAATCTGATATGTATGGACAAACTCTTCAGCGACCTCTTCTAGACTGCGGATCTCTGTATTTATATTTGTTCTTGCAAAATCATCAGATGCATCTCTAAATCTGGGTATGAAATGCTGGTAATTGTCCCGCACTAGATCACCGTGTTCAATGATGAATACAAATATTTGGCTGCCTCTACTTTCAGCAAGTTCAGAACAATCATCTCAGTGTGATCTGTAGGAAATTCTGCCAGCCATCTGACCATAAACAATTCAGATTGAGTAGTATAAGTCAGAATCAATTCTGAGGTCTTCCAAACTTCTCTGGCAAGCTCCCATGAGTATAGTAATATCAATTATTCTGTCAGCTGCAGTGCTGTGTTAGTTGCACCATAGCATTTTGCTGGTTAGTTATTTATAAAATTTATTTAGACCGGGGAGGGGGGGGTTTCTTCCATCCAATCATGTCCAATTCTTGAAGAATACCGGGACAAATCTTGCAGTTTTCTTGGCAATGTTTTTCAGAAATGGTTTGTCATTGCCTCCTTCCTTGGGCTGAGAAAAAGTGACTGGCCCAAGATCACCCAGCTGTCTTTGTGCCTAAGGCAGGACTAGAACTCAGTCTCCCACTTTCTAGCCTGATGCCTTATGTACTACGCCAACCTAAATTGGTCAAGTGCAAATGAAATGTTGATTCTATGCCTAAAATGTACCTGGCAGTCCTGTGATAGCTGGATAGCATTACGACAGTATGGATAAAATATTTAATAAAGAACTTAGTTGAGAAATATAATGCAAAGTAAGCTTTACTTTTAAAATGTTCTGCTTCATTGTTAGTTTTTGGAGGAAAAGTACATTAACTAAATTTTTTGCTAAAATATCACATGGAACAGTTTTGAGAGTTTTGTATAGGTAATAACTAGCAATTGCTCTTACTACAGAAAAAACATATTATACCAAAAACATATTTAAAAAACATTCTTAAAGTCTATTGAAATATTGCTGAGCAGATTTTAAAAATTTTAAATGATGTCTATATTTTGCCCACTTAATTAAGATCTTAATTAACAATCTCCCCACTAATGTGGAAAATCAACTGTAATTCTAACTGCAAATTACATCACAGGAAAAACTGAAAACATTACAAATGATCCATTCAGGAATATCTCATAATAACACTAAGGGGATAATTTCTCCATTGAGAATTATAACTTCTGCACGTTCTTCCCTCTTTGATAAAAAAAAGATAATTTATTCATCTCTGCATGCCTACCTACCATTTGTCAGTCTCTCAATAAAAGAGAGTTGCTATTCACAACCAACAAAAAAAAATGTTTTTTTAAAAATTCAGTCCAACTAAGACTGCCTCCACGTGATCCAGCACTCTTAGAGGATGCAAGGAAGTGAATAGTACAAATAGTAACTACAAGAAGTGGTTAGGGATAAGATTCAAAACATTCTGTGGATCTCTGGGAAGAACAAAAATATTGCTCCTCTGAAATCATCTCATAATGAAAACTTGCTACATTTAAAGGATATTTGGCATGTTAGTAATCAGCCTAACTTAATTTTCATCAAGTGCCTGTTTACCCTTCCTCACAATTTCTGAAAGTTCTGTAGAGTTATAATTCTTAAAACACTACGTTATCCAACAAAAATAAATGTGATTTTCTTTAGCCAATACTGAAGAACACTTCTTGCCTGAGGGATCAAAACTGATTATTTTAATCTTTTTCTTGTTTCAAGTTATAACTGTACAAACTACAAGGCTTGTCCAAGCTGGCGATTGGGTGGGGCAGACCTTATTGAGTCAGCTATGTATCTTCCAAGTCTGCCAGTTAGCAGATTTCCCCAAAGTAACTTCACTGCTTTATAATTTTCCTACCCAAACAGAGTATAGACCTGAGCACAAACACATTTGTGGCCATCACTCACCTGTCATTTAACCTCTCCAGAAGGTAAGAGCCCAAGCCAGAGCCAGTCCCACCAGCAATGGAATGACACAGCACAAAACCCTGAAAGAAACAACATAGGAAATAGATACACACTATCCTTTTATGGGATAAATATCAGTGCACATAAATGTATCAAGAGGAGAGAAAAATGGATACTAAAGCTATATAACCATAATGTACATAAGGCAACTTTCTTTCTGAGCACTAATGTCCTAAAAGTTAGCTATTCTTCTTTTCTGCAGCCAAATAATATCCATGCTCCTCAGCACTGGACTGGGACAATTAACCATGGGCATATGGCTGCCTCCACTTCACTCCGCCTCCCCCCATCACGGGCATGTATCGTCGGCTGGTCCTCTGCCAGCGCTTCTCTCCTGCCAACGCACCCTCCTTCCAGGCAATTTGCCAAAGGATACTTGTCCCCAGCCAATCAGCAGTGCAGGACAAGTAACCATGCATCCCCGCTCTGCCTTCCAATTGGAGGCAGTCCCTTTTCAGCTCACATTCCTGAAGTGGAAACTGGAACGGTTGGGGCGGGCGGGGGGAGAGAGAGAAACGTGTGGTTTCCCTGGCAAGAAGCAGAATAATACAACTATGAATTCCCATATGACTATGTTATAAAACTAACTGCTTCTCTCTTTAATAAAAGCTGCTTATCCCAAAATTATTAGGACTCCGAACACATTGCTGCCCTGATGTGAGTGTGAGGGGCACGCGGGAGAGAAAGGCTATGCCTGATATTGATATCCATGCCTGATTTTGAAATGCTGGTGGATTTCAATATCAGGCGTATCCTTGCTCTCCTCCCGAGTGATCACATCAGGGCAGTGATGTGTTCAGAGTCTAATAATTTAGGGACTGCAATCACTGCCTTGATCAAATCCGATCTCATTAATTCCAACGAGGAGAAAGAGAGCGAATTGAGAAGAACTTATGGTCCGGACACTTGAAAAGAAGTAAAGTATAATTCTGTTTCAAGCTGTGGCAAACCCCTTAAACAGCTTTTATTATAGAGAAAAGCACTATAACATAGTTATAGCTTAATCTTATATAGGGAACTGCTAGTCCTCGTTTTTTTTAAAAAAGAGATTACCTTGTTTGGGGAGGAGGAAAATGTGGGGGGGGGGGAGAGAAAGGAGAAGGCGAAAGAGGAGGAAATGCCTGATATTGAAATTGACCAGAAACATTGTCCTAAAAAGATCAAGGAAAACGTAGCAACTAGGAGAATAATTGTCAGGATTAGTGGCTTATGCTTCTATTACAAGAAAACATCTTTCTTTTAAAGACGCTAATGGATTGCCTTTTTTGGGATTGCAACATTTGTTGCAAACATCTTTCTGAACATTTTCATATGCATAATGTCATTTCATCCAATTCCATCTGTGCCGGGTGGGGGGGCTGAGTTCCCCCCTCCCTCCCTCTTTCTTTCTTTCTTTTTCTCTCTCTGAGAGAATGTTTTCATTCTATTTTCGCTGACTACAATTACAAAGAATGCGCTCGGTGGGAGAAACTTTTGGGGCACGGTTGATAGTTCTTTTTCTGAGAGGGGGTCCTTCACATATATCATGCCTCTTCCTTGGGGTCTTTGTTATGCAAACTTTTTTGACATATTCTTCAGAATGCAGGAAGCCTGATCCTGATACTGAAAACAAATTCCTGATTTCTGGACATCGTTAGTCAATCTCTCCCTTTCAGAAGCACCACGAATCTCCACCTGGCAGCCAACTGCCTTGCCATGAATCTGCAAAGCGGGGACACACAGTTATTTGTCCTGTGCTGTGGACTGGCCGGGGACAAGTATCCTTTGGCAAATCGCCCAGGAGGAGGGTGTGTTGGAGGAACACCGGCAGACCATTGGTGGGGGAGAAGCACTGGCAGAGAGCCAGCTGACGATAAATGCCTGTAATGTTTCAGCTGCAGGGGGGGGGGAGCTGTGGTAAAATGGACACAGTCATGTGCCTGTGGTTAATTGTCCTAGACCAGGCACTGCCAGAAATGTAAAAGATTACATAAATTTGTACTGTAAGTCCACCAGAAAACAGAATACATTCAAAAATCTATTTTAGTAGAACATAAAAGTGAAAACCGTCCAAAGTAAAAATCATAAACGACATCTTGTAATCTACTACCGTGTTTCCCCGAAAATAAGACCCTGTCTTATATTTTTTTTGAAACCTGAAATAAGTGCTTGGCCTTATTGCCATGCACTCAAAAGCCCGATGGGGCTTATTATCAGGGGATGTCTTATTTGGGGGGAAACAGGGTAGTTACATACAAGTTAATAACTAGTTAATAACAGATGGTTAACAGAAGGATTTGAAGTTTAGTGTAATATCTGGACTAACCCGTTGCCTGGGGTTTTCTTACATTTTATTTATATGTATTATGATTAGATGTTACGTAGATTCAATTATCAGATAGAAATCTCATCTGAAATATTTGTTTATATATTTATAAATATAATATAAAAATATAAAATATTTTTATATAAAAAATATAAAAAATATAAAATATAAAAATTCTCCCCGTTATGTAAGGGGAGAATTTATTGCGTTGTTTTTTTAATTTTCTTTTCAACATCCAACCAAGGATTTTAATATGACAAAAATTGTCTAATAATGTCTAAGAAATTAATTGCACTTGAGCGAATTAAAAACAGTGTAGAGCAATAAAATACTCTGGCAGTGTTTTTTTTATAAATCAATACAGTTGTATTTTTAAAATTAGGGGTTTGCAATCATTATTAGCTATCTTTTAAAAAGGACAGACTGTTGATTCTGCTAAGCCATTATAGGCTAAGCAGGATTATTAGCAGACTTTTCACTAGGCATATATAATAGAAAGTGTGGGACTGAAATGTCGGGGTGTGGCAGGCAGCTTTTAAGAAGAGACATTCTTTTATAAATTAATGTTTGATTCTATAACAATAAAGGAGTATTCTGTTTGATCAGATCATTTTATAAGACCTTCATTGATTTTATTTATTTACTTGTGACATCTTTATTCCATCTTTTCTTCAGAAGCTCAATGATGTACATAGCACTCCATCACCCATTTCTCCCCAACAACTCTGTGATGTATGTTCATTCTGAGAAAGAATGTGTTTCTGTGGCCAAAAGGACAGGTGCTATGGAGTATGGGCAGGCAGGCAAAAAAAGAATGGGAGCAACTTGTGACCCCTTGCCTGCTTCCCCACTGACTTTGCTTGTGGGAATCCAATAGGAAAGGTCACAAATGATGAACATGTGACTGTGGGACACCGCAACTGTCATAATTGCAAGGCAATCGCCAAGCACCCAAGTCATGATCAGGACGCTGCAACAGTCACAACAGTCCTCCTGTTCAGTGCCAGTGAATGATTAGCTGAATGAGTCGTGGTAACCTGAAGGCTACCTGTAATTCTGTTGTTTTATGTCATTTTATGCCGATATGATTAAAATAGTTTCTCATGCTATGCTTATCCTTTTATCATTTACCTGATATAAATCACTTTCCATCTCTAACCCACTATAAAATTGCCATTTTATGTGCTTTTATAACCTTTCAGTCTATAAATTGCAGCTTAGGGAAACTGTTTTTTAAAATAGGAAAACCTAACCCAGAGTCAGGAGAGTGATATAGATTAAAATTTTCCTTTTCAAAGCCAGGATTCCAGTTCAATCATTCCAATATTCAAAATGGGAGGCCTTGGCTTTTAGACAAGGAGGCTAGAATTCAAAGCCCTAAGTAAAACAAATTTAGTAACCCTAGAATAGTCATTGCTGCTACACCCACCTAACCTATGCCACAGGATTGCTGTGTGTGTGTGTGTGTGTGTGTGTGTGTGTGTGTGTGTGTGTGTGTGTGAGAGAGAGAGAGAGAGAGAGAGAGAGAGAGAGAGTATCTCTATCATAAGGGAAGACAAGTATTTAAGTTTTTTTAAAAATAAGTCAT
The DNA here is from genome assembly GCA_003457575.1 of Thermophis baileyi. NCBI lineage: Eukaryota > Metazoa > Chordata > Lepidosauria > Squamata > Dipsadidae > Thermophis > Thermophis baileyi. The sequence goes on from QLTV01000570.1 coordinate 234,511, forward strand.
CATTTTGTCACATAGTTTAAATATACTGCATCAACACTTATCCTCATGGCTTCAATCTTCCTGAAGAATGAAATATATTTATTATTAGATTCTAGTAATTAGAATCTAATAATAGATTATTACTAGATTATCAGACTGTCTACTTTCTACAAGTTTATTTTGCAATGAGTAATCAGAAGACAGCCTCCACATTACAGGTAGTCCTCAACTTACAACTGCTTGTTTAACAACCATTCACGATCACAACAGCCTGGGAACAGGTACTTTACAGCCCATAAAGGAAGTATTTTTGGCCATCATGAAACTCCCCGTCACATGACCACATTTCAGGTATTGGCAACCTCTTTGCATTTATAACCAAGTGCCCTGCAATCATGTGATCTCCATTTGCAATCTTCTTTGCCAGCTTTCCCAGAAAGTCAATGAGGAAGCTGGCAGGGAACGTTAGATTTGGGGACTGTTCCCCCTGCATGCCAAGGGATTTCCCCTTTCCCCCTTAATTCTGAAGCTAAACAGATGGCCATTGCAGTCCAGTACTAGCATTCTTCAGGTCCAGAAATCTATAAGTAATCTAAGGGTCAGCACCACAAGTCTGTCTTACCTCTAGACTGTCACTGCCATCAGCTTCTCTGTCTATAATGTCAAAAATATCTTCATGGATCTTTTCTCCCTGTAAATCACGAGACAAAACTAAATATTTATTCTAAATTCAGTTGTAAATCAAAGTTCTTTTTTTATATACTTAAGTTTATAAATCAATCAATTTTATTAAGGTCACAGACCAGCAAATAAAAGCATTAAAACAATGATAATAGTAAAAATAAAAATAAAAGACAGACAGAATAAGATATTGTGATTGGTGATGGATTAACAGTGTAGAGTTAAAGTTTGTCTAATTTTACATACAGCATAGCAGAATTTGGCCACATTCAGAGGAACTACTTCATACTGAGCCGATTACAGTAATTGCACGAAAAAAGATCAGTATTTCTCGGATTATTTTATTAGGTAAGGTATTATAAATTGAGTCTGTGAGTCTTTTCTCTGAGAACTAGATTAAATGCAGACCTGAAATCAATAAATGTAGTATATAATGATGAAACTGGTTTGGATCTGTATTTTTCAGCCAGGTGTTGAAGATTAAGGGCATGCCCATAAATAGAGTGTCCAGATCTGAACCCCCCCTTGCTCATCTGCCAGTACATGCTCTAAATCAATCCAATTGACTAATTTATTGTATAAATGTCTAGCATAGACTTACTTATTATACTTAAGAGGCTGATAGGCTGATAGTTAGCAGGCAAGTCTCAGATGCCATTTTTGTAAATAGGTACAATAATAATTAGGCCCCAATGCTCTAGAATTTGTACAGTCCAATCAATATACATAAAAGGGGGGGGAATGGGGGGGCACTATTCTAGATTGTTTCATAGTATTTCAGGCATGATAAAATCATTGCATGGAGCTTTACCAGACTTTAGCTGATTTATGAGTGTCTTTATTTTAGCACTTGTAACTGGGGCCCAGTTTGGGAACAGATTGGCATTGAGACATAAATCGAAGTCAGGAAATTCTTCTTGTGGATATAATGTTTTAAAATGGTCCTCCCATACAGAGGCAGGTATATAAGATAAGGGAGTGAAAAGGGCTTATCAAATGGGTGGGGGGCTATCAGGTTCCAAAACAAAGTAGAGTTCTTGGGATGCTACTAAGTTTATAAAATTATGCCTGAGAAAGGAATCAAAGGGTGTTTGTTCCCCGTTTCTTGGCTACTTTACCTGTGAAAAGCCACTAGCCCAATTATTTCCAGCTCCACCACCATCCTCAGATAGGTATATGTTCTCAGGGTTGTAAAGGTTGGCATATGGAGAATTCAGAATGGAATGGATCACTCGTGGCTCCAAGTCCAAAAGAACAGCTCGTGGGATATAGTGTTCATCATCTGCCTATAAATAGGGAAGAAAATACCATAAGCAACCTGCAGAATTACCCTTCAAATTAGTTGAAATTCAGTTCCCATAACCCTTCGGCCATGGGCACTGGTTATGGGTAACAATTGGCAAGACTGATCTGCACAGAAGAAACAGCAGCCACTAGAGGGCACAGTTATTATTTATTCTATGCTTAACATCTTCATCCTTTTTTTACTTTGAACACATATCTAAACTACTGAAGGCAGTGGTGGGTTGCTCCCGGTTCGGACCGGTTCTTAGAACCGGTAGCGTCAGTGGCGGGAGGCTCCGCCCACCCACCCAGGACGCTCCTGTGCATGCGCAGAAGCATCGCACGCACACGCATGCGAACCGACAGCAAAATTATTTAGAACCCACCACTGAGCTAGTCCCTGATATATTCAATAATGGTGATGAAACCAATATTAATACCAGAGTGGCTGGTAATTCAATAATTGCAGGATTCAGGTTTTCCCCATCTTTTATCATGTACAAAAAGTTACAGAAGTTCAAGTGCCTAAAGAGAATAGATGTAGAAGGTGTAGGGAAATAAAGGTTTTGCCCCTCTTTCTTCCTATATGTATTTGCTGTCATAGCAGAGGGGTGGCAAAAAAATGGGGTAAGAGACAATGCTTAGAGGTTTTTCATTGAAAAGAGTGTGTGTGTGTGTGTGTGTGTGTGTGAATGTGTGTGTGTGTGTGTGTGTAGAGAGAGAGAAGGAGGAAGAAGAGGAATAAGGAGGAGGAGGAAGAGGAGGAGGAGGAGGAGGAGGAGGAGGAGGAGGAGGAGAAGAAGAAGAAGAAGGAGAAGAAGAAGAAGAAGAAGAAGAAGAAGAAGAAGAAGAAGAAGAAGAAGAAGAAGAAGAAGAAGAAGAAGAAGAAGAAGAAGAAAGGGTGAGGGACAAGCAGTGATTGTTTCATGGCAGTGAAGAAGCCAGATTGCATATTTTAGGTTGTGTAAAATTTGTAAGCTTAGTAAAGTACTATTGTGATACATTTTCTTCAATATAATATTTAAGACACAATAGCACCAACCTTTGTGTTTATATATGCTTTCTACTGTATACCAGAGATTGAATAGCTAGTGAATGTATACAAAAGAAACAATATTAAGTAATTACAAAATGATTTCTGGAAACCTGAAATTGGGATCTGCATATGTAGTGAATAAGCTTTTGGATGCTAGCTTTACTAACTGAAGTGCTGGGATGCTACCAAAATTGGATTCCTTACTTTTTCTTCTAATTTTAATATTATTCAGGGGAAAAAAGGTATTACTGTATAGAAGAGTTCTCCATTTTACTAGAATCTGAATTCTACCTGCAAAGTATTTAAAATGTTTTCCTAATATTTAGTAGCAATCTGTTTTGCTCTAGTTTAAGATGATCATTCTGTACTATTAGTGTACTATTGCATTCAAAGAATGCAACAAGGTTTGTCTGACATGGTCTGCTTTTGACAAACCCATGTTGGATTCTAGTTATAACTTTGTTTGCTTCTAGATGTTTGCTACTTATCTTTTCCTGGATCTTCCCAGGTATTGATGCCAGCTGATTGATCTAGTTTCCTAGATTCATTTTTCCCTTTTTTGAAGATGGGAACATCAACTCTTTTCGTTCTCTGGTAGCTCTCCTGTGCTTCAGATCTTTGAAAAATATGGTTCCATTGTTTTGAGATCACATCTCCCAACCCCTTCAGAACTCTGGGATGTAATCCATCTGATCCTGGTGATTTGAACTGGTCTAGAGTGGAAAAGTGTTATCTTACTATTTTCTTGTCTGTTTTGATTTATATTCCTAATCTGTTTTTTACGGTACTATTTTTGATAGATTGGACTGTTTTTTCCTTTTGTGTAAAAACAGATAGAAAGTACCAATTAAGCAGTTCCACTTTCTCCCTGCTGCTTGTCACCTTCTTGCTATCTTCTCCCATTAGTGAACCAATCACTTACTTGACTTTTTCTTGTTTACACATATTGAAAGAAACTTTATTATTATTTCTGACATTTGTTCCAAGCCTAAATTCATTCTGAGCCTTAGCTTTCCTGCTTTATCTTTTCAAGTTTGGGCTATATCTGACATTCTGCCTTAATTATGTGTCCTTCTTTCCACTTTTTATACTTGTCCTTTTTGTCTTTCAATTTGCAAGAGAATTCTTTATGCAGTCATGCTGGGGGTTTTTGGGAGCTCTTATTTTTTCTTTTCAGAAAGAAATATGTTCAAAAATATATTGTGCTAGACTGGGCTTTTATAACCTCATTTTTCCCAAGCTTCTTGGATTGTTTTTCCCTTAATTTCCATCCATGGAATCCTTCGCAAGCTCTCTTAAAAGTCTAAAACATTTGTTAGGCTTTGTCTATTACTTGTGCTTTCATTGTATTGTATTGCATGATCACTCTACCCCAAAGTTTGTGTAATTTCAACCCCTTCTATTATTTCATATCTGTTAGTGAGAATTAAGTCTAGTATACCTGACCCTCTAGTTCCCTTCTCTGTCATTTGGGAGACAAAGTTTCCTACTAAGAACCTTCCACAAGATGTAGAGTTTGCCTCCCAGTTGATGTCAGGGTAGTTCAAATCCCCCATTACTATTGTGGTATGCTTCATACATACCTTAACTAACTGATAGCAAAACAGTTCATCAATTTCCTGTTTGGTTGAGTAGGTGTAGTATACACCTTTGGCAATGTTATTCTTTTTTTCCTTTTATATTAACCCATTGTTTCTTTTGAACAATATAAATCCCTCAAGGTATCTATTCCAGTCATTGGTTTCAACCCAAGTTTCAGCAATGGCAACAATAACATATCTCTCCCCACGTAGAAGATTTCAGGTTCACCCTGTTTGTTCCTTATACTTTGAGCGTTAGTGTATAGGCGTCTGAATTCTTTTTAACTGACCCTCTGGTTTCTACATCTCCTGTTTTGTGAAAGTCCGCCTTCTTTCTTACCTTCTTTCTTTCTTGATTGGCCCAAAATTTGTGCTTGGAATTACTTTCTAAAAATTATTCTCCCTCCTCGTACAGTTTTAGTTTAAAGCCCTATGGAGAAGGCAGGACAACTGGTTTCCAAAGACATTCTTCTCGATTCCTTTGAGGTGTAACCCATCCCCTACCAAAAGCCCCCCATACAGGTATTGAAGACCGTGGTCTAAGAATCAAGAGTTCTCTCAATGGAACTATCTCCTAAGCCAGTTGTTTATTTCAAAATTGAATACAGGTATGCCTCGACTTACAACAATTCATTTAGTGACTATTCAAAGTTACAACAGAACTGAAAAAAGTGATTTGTGTCCGTTTTCACACTTATGATTGTTGCAGCATTCCTATGGTCATGTGATCAAAATTTGGATTCTTGGCAACTGGCTCATATTTATGACAGTTGCAGTGTCCTGGGGTCATGTGAACACCTTTTGTGACCTTCTGACAAGCAAAGTTAATGGGGAAGCCAGATCCATTTAACAACCGTATTACTAACTTAACAACTATAGTGATTCACTTAACTACTGTGGCAAGAATAATCATAAAATGGGGCAAAACTTACTTAACAACTGTCTTACTTAACAGAAATTTTGGGCTCATTTGTGGTTGTAAGTTGAAGCCTATCTGTACCCAAATAAAAACAGTTAAATTTGAACAGCAAAAAAATACAATGATGTTCTCGTCTTTGGTACCACAGCTAAAGTATATATGCATATATATTAAATGACTAAAACTTCATAAGGCCATCACAATCTATGATCAGGTGTTGATATCTCAATGCTTTATCATGGCTGATTTTGGTATTCTTGTCCCAAATTCTTGACAGATTTTCAGGAAGAAACACTACAATAGTATGACACTTGATTGCCTCCTGAAAATAGGCATTTTTAAAAAATCATTATTTTATTTAATAGGAATGGTTTACATCTACTCTAGTTTATATAGGTATAGTGGCTTGTACGATCAACCTCAAATATACATAAAAGATAAACATTTTTTACCTGTTGCAGAAACAATAGTTTCCAAAGTTTCTGGCGCATAAATGAATTTATCAATTGTAACCTGTCTTTTTAAATCTTAAGTCTTTTTCAACCAAAAGTTTATTTACCCCCCAATTGGATAACTTTCCTAAAACTACTAAGAGTAAAGCAAACATGAATAAATTGAGATCAGTTGTGGATTATGTTTTAACAATCAATGCTCTTTCCATCCCTTGCACACAACCCACAGACCATGGGAATGGAAGAAAGAAAAATATTTTACCTGATAGAAAAAGACATCCTTGCGATCAGTGCCTTCAGTGGCAAACTCCTCTACAATACCTTCAGGGCTAATACCATGTTCAGCGCAGAGCTGTTTCCAAAATTCAAATCCAACTGCAAAAACATAAAGTACAAAAATAGACACTTTTCTTGTACCCTACCGGAGGCAATGGTTTCAAGAGGCAATGGAGAGATATGGGTTTTATTAAGAATTCCACATCACAGTATTCTGATATGACAGTATAATCTTTGACATGGTTCTTATGCCATTTCCTATACTTTAGAAACCTGGAATTATCTCAATTACCGTTTTGCCCCGATTAACAGCCGGGGCAGAACAGAATTTAATGTTCTGGTTTTTAAAAAAATATTGAAGGGCAGTTTCTTCTCCTTCGAGGGATAACCTCCCTTCTTTTCAAACACTTCTACACACACACACACACACACAAACGCGGGTCCCATAGGCCTTTTCTCTTGGCCTTACTTTGGTTGCCACACTGCCCCAGCTGCAGAGTAATAATCTCCCGCGGCATAGTGAGTGTGGATTAAAATCCGAATCCTCTTCTTCCGGAGTTAACACCGATCCTTCCCTGAGTTGTTTCCGCTTTCCTAAAAAAAAAAATATGCCGTTGCTAATCGCCCTGCCGCTTCTTCACCTATCTGCTAGCTTTATTTTGGCAACACGCATGCGCTGAAGCAATTAAAACAAAAGCATGGGGCGCGTGGGTGCACTTTCAAGTTTTCCGTACAGCAAGATGGCGCCTCTAACACTGTCACTTCCTGTGCTTTAGGCCGGCACGTGAGCGGCCAGGGGAGTGTGCGTGAATTGGTAGGGTAGCGGCCGCGTTCGAGCTATTGCGGTGGCGACAGGAACGGTTGGTGGCGAAGAATGGTAATCCTACCCATTCTTCCACCGGTCCCTCGGTGATGCTGGGCGAAGGAAGAATGGCAGCGGCGGAAGTAGCAGGACGGGCTGCCGGCAGTAGTAGCGGCACTAATCACGACGGCGGCGGCGGCGGCGGCGGCGGCGGAGGCCTCGTTACTGATGCCCAGGCCCCGTCTTCGGAGCGGGAGCAGCGAGTGCGCGCCTTGAGCGCCTTCTTGAGGACCCACCTCGGGCCTTACGAACCGGTCCTGACAGCTATACAGGCCACGCTCACCTGGGAGAAGCCAGCAAGGAGCGCTCTTGGCTGGGTTGGCGCTCATGCAGCATTCGGGTGAGCAGCCTTACAAAGGAGGATGCGGGGATGTGGAAATGAAGGGATTTCTGGGCATGGAGGAAGGGGAACAACCGTTTCGGGACCGAGGGTGAAAGTCTCTGGTTAGGGGCTTGCCAGGATGGCATACTGTACATACATAAGGGGTCCTTGGTGCTCTCTGAATTGCTTGTTTTCTTGCAACCCTGAGTTACAAATATTCTTTAATTAGTACGCGCACACACACACACACACACACACCAATGGAAGAAATTGGAAATCAGGGGGGAAAGGTACAATAAGACGATTCTTCTCCTCTAGAAAAGCAGGCCAATGTTGATGTTGTATAGAGCAGGGGTCTCCAACCTTGGCAACTTTGCTGGCTGAGGAATTCTGGGAGTTGAAGTCTTAAAGTTGCCAAGGTTGGAGACCCCTGGTATAGAGGATGTAAGATTTCATTCACAGGGTTCTGCTCACAACAGCTCTGATTCAAAAGCCCCATATAATTAGGAGTGCAAAAGATTAATCCTATTTCCATTATTATATCTAATTGAAAGCGAGTGGGAAAATAAACCGCAGAAAAACTTGTCCTGGAACTAAAAAACTTTTGTTATCTTGTTTATTGCTGTTATTTGGGGGCTGGGGGGTGCTTATTTGAAATGAAAGTATTTGTGTAAAGGTCACTGTTTTAGTACATACTTACCAAGAGAAGCCTGTAAAAACCATTGCCCCTAGTTAAATGGCCTGTTAGGCAAATTAAACCATATTGAGTTCATGCAGTTTTGCTTTTTGCTGAAAATGTATATAAGTTAAAGGGAGTGTTGGCTAAATCTAAATTAGAATTCTTTATAAACTTAATGGAGTTGTTAGAATGCTGTTTTAGAAAGAGGATGTCATAAGTTCATAGTGCAGCAAGGTCAGTAATTAGAGTAATACAGAAGTTTTCCATTCTTTTTAGCAGTATCCTTTGAACTTTAGGTATTTTTATAGATTTCCTTTATGTTTCTTATGCTGATTCTCATCGCCATCAATGAGAAAACCATGTTCTTGCCCAGGCAGATCTCATTCCATGCTGTAACTGACTGTGCTTCCAGATGAGTTGTTCTAGAGCAGGGGTGTCAAACTCATGGCGTCACGTCATCATGTGACGTATTGCGACTTTCCCCCACTTCGCTAAACCGGGGTGGGTGTGATCAGCACGTTACGCATCTGGGCCGCGGGCCGCGAGTTTGACACCCCTGTTCTAGAGGAATCTGCTTGCTGGGTTGTTTCCCACTTCCAAAAAGTCATATGTTCTACTTCAACCCAAAGGGAGCTGCAGCTTTTACTTCTTGTACAACTGAATTATGAAACAAAAATATAAGCTGATAATAATGGAACAGAGGATTAGGTCAGGGAAATAGTGGAATATTTATCACACAGTTGAGGCTGAGAACATTAAGAAGTTTTTGAAGTTTGGTCTTGTCACTGTTTTTCTGAAAATGGATTGTATTTTATTTGTGATATTGTTATTTTCTGTACTCATTGAGAAAGAAAATATTCCAAGGCATGTTCATTCTACAAGGAAGATAAAAAACAAACTGTCATTGTTATAGATAGGAATTTGAATTCTTTGAATGAATTTTTCTGTTTTGATTAAATCATTGTAAGATGAATGCAGTTAATGTCTTTGGTAGTTCAAATTGTAGCAATAAGTGGATGCAGTTCCATCACAATAATGCTAATTATATTTGGCAAAGAAGATATAGCTCCTATTCACTGAGGAACAAGCATGTTTTCAATTCTTTTTTCATAAAATGTGCTGATGTGTCATTTGATGACCACTGTTGAGTGATACTATCTCTCGTGGACTTAACACTAATGCTCAGTTTAGATTTGGCTTTAAAATAATTACTCCTTTAAAATGCATTGTCAGTAATTCTGATTCCAACAATGAGAATGTACTTCAGTTAATTTTTTTTGTTTTTATTGTGTAATCATCCTTAATACAACATTGTACATTGATTCAATGTTCTTTCATAATCAATTATACAATATCAAATTGATAATTCTAAGTTATATTTTTTTCAATTTTTATTAAAAGATTTTACAATTTTTTAAAAACTACAGAAACAGAAGATATTTTTAAGCCAAAGGTAAATGTATCCATGTTGATCCAAAAGAAAAAAAAACTCATTATACACCATATGAAAGTCATTAAAAGGCTAATGTGCTTTCAGGTTCATCTAAATCAGGGGTGTCAAACTGGTGACCCGCAGGCCTGATGCGTCACACGCAGGCCATGCCCACCCCAGCTCCGCAAAGGGGAAAAACGTAATACATCACGTGACGGCAACGTGACGCCACGAGTTTGACACCTGTGATCTAAATCATAATCAGTCTTTTTGTTAAGCCAAAACACTGAATGAAAAATATCTTAAGTAAAAAAAAGCTAATTGAAAAAAATAATGCAAACCACCCAATTTAGCAAAGGTGTTGTCTTGTGTAATTTATTCTTAAAGAGCTATTTTAGTTAGAGTTGGAGTTTCATGTCATATCATTCAAAATTGGATTAAACAATTAGGAAATTTGATTTATAGAAAACTATGGAAAGTGAAAGAGAAATTTTAAAAGCTCTTTGGGTTATTTCTGTTCAATATCTTCTGCTCTCTGGCAATCTAGAGTTGGTAACAATGCAGCATTATTTATCCTGACTTCTGTTTGGTGGCCCAGGTAAGTTTTCCTGTTCTTTTTATATAATAATCCCCCCTTAAAAAAAAACAGTGTTGCACTAACTGGATTTATTTTCCTTTAGGTTTTTTGCCCTGACCTCTCTTCATCTGATATTCTTAGTTGCATTCACCCTAATACTAATAGTATGTTTAGATCAGTGGAAGAATAGAATCTGGCCTGAAATAAAAGGTATGCTCATTTTCCTTTTGATAACTACGTCTCATTTATAATTTCTCATCTACTATAATTATATGATTACCAGGCTCAAAATCTGTGACTGAATAAGAATTTTGGAATTCCTCAAGGTTCTCTGATACCAGAAAATATATTTGTGTGCCTCCGTCAGGTTGTACAAGAAAGGATTGCTTACACTGCTAGTCTGTACACAACAATATCAAGTGAGAAAAATCATAGTCTGTTACAGTTACAGAAAGCCAACTTTAAGAAGAAAATTGTAATAGTTTTCAATCCAAAAATATATTAATATTGGATACAAGAAATAGCACTATTCATTTTTAAATGCCTGAATACGTAGAAGGTAATTTGCCATATGGAGTTCACAGTTGAAGAAAATATGTAGTGTAGGCCAGCCTGGGAGGAAATGTTTTTTTTCCTTATGTTATGGAACTGTAAAAAATTTTAAAAATATTCAAGTGACATAATATAGAAAAAGCTTTTACACATTCACTTCCTCCAAAATATGGATCAAAATGTGTTATAAAGTTGTAATTTTTATGTAACAAAAAGAAAAAGAATGTTGTAATCATTACTGGAGAATTATCAGATTTACATTTAGATTTAATTAAAATAAACATTGTTAAATTAAATGGCAACATGCCATTCAAAAGCCATGTGCAACCTTCAGCCTAGAAAAAAATATGCAGCCCCGATAGAGCATGCTAGTCATCTGGAGGGCACCAGTTGAAGAAACAGGCATATATTAGTGTGGACTTAGGAAATCAAGATTTAAATTTTTGATTCCATAGGACACAATAAGAGAATTTGTTGAGATACCTGCCGATGGACGCATGTTTTTTTAACCATTTATTGAATAAACCATAATTATTGATAAGCCATTGGCTACAAACTGCAATTCACATTTCACAGAATATACCAAGTGAAAGCCAAAAAACTGCATTATGATTTAGTGTGTTGTACCGTGTTTCCCCGATAATAGGACATGTCCTGAAAATAAGGCCAAGGCTAATTTTTGGGGTGGGCATAAATATACGCCCTCCCCCGAAAATAAGCCCTATGAAGGGGTGGGCATGGCCAGCACAGGAGGCAGCCCTTCCCTTCTCTGGTCACCTCAGGACTTCTCGGCCCCTTAATTGGATCAGCTGAGCTGCTCCGGTCGCCATTCACAAAACAGCTGACTCACGGGTGCCGCTCCAAGTGCGGCCGCTTTTGCAGCCAATTGCTGCTGCAAAAGAAGCCAGAGGCCAAGCAATGCACCCCACACGCCTCTCGCCCTCCTTAACTAACGGTGACAGTCACAGCAGGCAATTCCGTCCACGGAACAGGAAAGGAAGGCATGTAAATTCATACACCTGGGACATCAGAAGAAGCCCTGTGAGGAGACGCCGCTGCCGATGTGCAGGAAATTCCCCCCCCCACCTGCAGATCGTCCTTTCAAAGAGGAGTTTCACCAGGACAAAGAGGTGGCTGGAAGCAGCGTTTGCATCGGGTTGGGCTTGAAAATGGGGAGGGGGGATGTTCCT
>QLTV01000570.1:246468-293737 GCA_003457575.1 Thermophis baileyi
CTATAGTCCCACAGACTACGTTTCTTGTCCTGCACGTGCAGCGGAGAATGGAGCTGGGAAGCAGGTTAGTGAAGGGATGTGGCGAGACAGAGAGGGATGTGTGTGTGTGAGAGAGAGCGATCCGATCCAACCTTGGAGAGTTACCGTATACCAGGGCTGGCGGTGGTGTGCTCTCTCTGTCTCTCTCTCACACACACAAACACACACACAGAGGTTCGCAGGAGCTCTTCGCCCTCCTGGCAGCGCTGCTCTCGGCCACCCTGCTGGGCTGCTCCTGCCTGGTGCGGGATGAGTCAGCCGAGATCTACGACCTCCAGAGTGCCCCCCCCCCCCGCCGGCCTGCCAGGGCCCTTTGCCAGCAGCCACTGGTGGAGCCAAGCCGCTTCACCTGCTGTCGCCTTCGGGCTGCTGAGCGCCTTCCTGAAGGTCTACTCAGTGCTGCAGGCTCCAGGTTACAAGCTGAGCCCGGCGCTCTTCAGGCCCTTGGCCTGGTGGGCACTAGCTCTCATGCGGCGCAGCTCCACCGGCAGCAGGGGGGTGCTCCGGAGATCATAGATCTGGGACGACTCACCCTGCACCAGGCAGGAGCAGCCCAGCAGGACAGCCAAAAGCAGTGCTGCCAGGAGGCCGAAGAGCCCCCGCGAGGCCAGAGCAGCACAGTCAGCTGTTCGGCGGCCAGCCAGCAGCAAGCCCAGCAAGCAGGGCAGGTGGAAGCCAGGGCGCACAGAGAATTTGGGTCATTGCGGCCGCAGGCAAGCAGGTGGTGGGATGGAGAGGGTGGGGCCAGTGGGCTTGCTGCCTACTGCACCCCCAAAATAATAAGCCCCCCCCCCGATAATAAGGCCAAGGCCATATTTCGGGGGTCAAAAGAAAATAAGACCCTGTCTTATTTTTGGGGAAACACGGTATATACTCGCCCATATACCTTCAATCCAATCTCTGTCACTAAATTCTTCTAAGGACAAACAGCCGCTCTAAGTTCCTTAGAAAGATTCAAGTCTAACAGATGTTTAGGTGGTTTCTTCCTAAAACAGTTATTGACATTTATTGTAGGCCAACAATATATTTCAAAGGTGATGGACAAGTATATAAAAGGTCTACTTAGTTTCTTCCCAGTATTGTCAACTGGTAAAGACCCGAATACCAGTCAACCTGGTACTTGTTGATTGAAGGATAGTAGGTGGGTCTGGATCTTAACTGAAATCTCTGTATTTCCATAATGCAGTATTAACAGTCTAGTGTAATGATATTTAGTAAAGGAATTTGCATTATTTTCCTAAATAACTGCAGAAAAAAGGAAAGGAGGGTATGTAATTGAGTTTCTTAAACAGTTTACAAACCACAATGTCCATTCTGTTTTCTATTCATGACCATCAGTAATAAAATGCCATGTCAACTTGTGTTTTAATTATTCAGCTTAGTATATTTCCTGGCATTATTTTCACAACTAATCCTGATTGTATCTTTAATGTTTTAGCAGTAAGACCTGATCAACTAGATAATGGAAGGTATGAAAAATCAAGTCACCTTAATTATGTATTTTTATTGTCTGTACAGGTAGTCCTCAACTTACGACCACAATTGAGCCCAAAATTTATGTTGCTAAGTGAGAAATTTGTTAAGTGAATTTTGCCCAATGGCTTTCACGACTTTTCTTGCCACATTTATTAAGTGAATCACTGCAGTTGTTAAATTAGTAACACAGTTGTTAAGTAAATCTGGTTTCCCCATTGACTTTGCTTGTCAAAGGTTGCAAAAGGGGATCACATGACCAGGGACACTACAACTGTCATAAGTGTGAGTCAGTTGCCAAGCATCCGGATGTAAATCACATGACTATGGGGATGCTGCAACGGTCATAAGTTGAAAAATGATCATAAGTCACTCTTTTCAGTGCCATTGTAACTTTAAACAGTCACTAAGTGAACTGTTGTAAGTTGAGGACTACCTGTATATGGCTTGCATAGCTGTAAAGATTTGTTTTAATTAGCAGCAAAAGACATTTAAATACTGGTTTAAGAACAGACATCTTATTTCTAAAAATAAGAATTCATTGCATCTTTTCTTTTGTATATCTAAGTCGGAAAACTTGTATTTGTTTAGGAGTAAGCTTAATATTCCGCAGTAAAATATCAGTTGGATTAGATTGTATGCCATATTAAGTCTCATAAAACTATATGAATAAGCATGTAGTTTCCAGTTTTCTTGAAATGAAATACTGAAAGTTTGGGGGGGAACTTTTTTTTGCTGCTTTTTAATTGCTCTGAGTACATAGTCAATAAATTGGAAATTAATTACCTCTTTCAAATGCAAACTAGAACTATCTCCAAAGATGAATTCTTTGGCTCATGTCCAATTTAAACTATTCATGAAAAGTCTTATTAACTTCTATGAATTTGTTTGCAAAAATGCCATTCGTTAAAATCTATTACTGCTGTAACAGATTCTTAACTCAGAAAATATTTTCTCTGCTTAAGTACCTATACATTTTAATGAAAAGGCAGATGACATTTTATCCATTAAGATTGGAGGTCAGTATACCACAGTAAAAGTTTTATACGGATTTGAGCAGTACAAATAGCACTTTAGCTTTTATCTGTAAGATGTACATTACAAATATTAATTATCTTTGTAAGTGGAATGCAGCTATTTGAAAACTCTGCTCAGTGTATTTGTATTTTACAATGAATAGTTTGGTTTTTGATCTGATTTTAATCTGATTTTTTTCAGCTGGGGCTTCGTCCATCCTCGACTTTTGAGTGTTCCTGAACTATGCCACTTTTTGGCCAAAGGATGGATCACAGGAGACAGCTTCATGAGAAGCCTGCTGAGTTTCAAAAAGCAAAATCCTGGCAAGGTGAAAAACAATCCCAAGTAGTAGTAGCAACCATATGTTAATTGTGGGATGGGGGGAAGCAAAAACCTGAGAAAAGGAGATGTTTGAATATTTCTGCATAAGAATATAATATACCTGCGTCTGTGTTATATAATTTATACACATAAGAAAAGGGAAATTGGAAAAATAAGGGGTACAAGAATAGAGAATATAGCATATCCCATGTTTATTTGATGTAGCTTTCAACCAACATCCTAGAATTGCCCTGATTCTGTCCCCATTGCCCATATGTTGAAGGCAACTGAAATTGATACTCCTGCCATGCTCCAACCTCGGCTACATATATAATTTCAGTTTGATATCACTTCGCAAAAAGCAGTTTGTTGGCAGCAGTCCAAATATACCTACAATTGTCTTGAGTCATAACCAGTTTGCCTAACACAAACTGATTTCAAGATTTTGTTTTGTTTTTGCAGTTCTGCCTTTTAGCTTGTGGTGTACTTACATTTTTGGCTGTCTTAGGATACTACATCCCTGGTGTCTGTCTTGCCTATCTTATAAGTGAGTATCAAGGGGATGACTGCTTACTAGAATACTTTTCCTATAAAGGGGGGAAATCATTTATAAACATTTTAAAATACAGGATCAAAAAGTGAGTTAACCATACCCAATTTGAATTTGCTGTGGTGCATTGTAAAATGTTCATTATAGCAACCTCACTTTTTACCCACCTGTTCCAAAATGTTTCTTGGAGGTGTTTATAGAACAGTAGTCTTCTAATCACTCTTTCTCTCCAGTGCTTGCTTTCTTATTGTGGCCACTTGCTGTATACCATAACCTGAGTCAACATCTGTACACCAAACTACAGCCAGCTCTGCAACGGTTAGACTTCAGTGTTCGTGGCTATATGATGTCCAAACATAAGGAGAGACAGTGTGAGTCTGACACTAACTTTCACCATTCTTTGAGTGCAAGAGGCTTTTTTTTTAACATTTTGTCTACTGTATCTTTTTGTTGTTACATGAAAGACTTGGCATCTTTGTGCTTTGGATGAAATTATTAAATATGCTTATGGAATATTCACAAACCTTTTTCCTATCCTAAGCAAAAAAATTTGGGAAATGGCCATTTCTTGTAGATATTCAAATTCTAGAATCTTATTCTGTAAATAGTCTTGTTTTGGTCCTTCTTTCTTCAATTTACTTCTGTGAAGAGAGATCTCTAATTTCTCTAATTTAGCACGTCACCACATTTGGAGGGAGCATCCTGCTGGAGCCGATGAGAGTGACAGTGAAGAAGAGCTTGCTGCTTTTTGTCCCAAGGTAAAAGTAGCACAGACTTTGGTAAAGAGTAGCATATTGTTGAAATCATCTTTGGTTGGAGTTTTCTTTAGTTGGGGGTGTTACTTGGAACCCTGACATTTGTAGAAAGGTTGCAATGGGGAGTGTTTTCATGACTTGAAGAATGAAGTATCTATAAATGATTATTTATTACAGAGGTGGTTTTTTTAAAATGATGCTATTGGATTTGTTTTGTAAAAATTGCATCTCAGGTACAGACACTTCCTCCTTGGAGTGGTTAGATTTTCACCAATGCCAGCACTTTTGTTTTTATTTCCTATAGGCCAGTGATCCCCAACCTTTCTGGCTCCAAGGACTGGCGATGGGGGGGAGGGGACGGTTTCGCATGCGCAAATGAAGCTTTGTGTGCTCATCTGCTGCTTGCGTGGCCGGGGGTTGGGGACCCCTGCTGTAGGCTACATTTCAACAGAATACAGAGAAGCAGACCAAACTTGTGACCGTTCATATTTATTAAAAGTTATTCAATAAACATACAACAAATCAACAAAAAATAAAAGTGTGCAGTAGCCATTATGGTGGTTGCTTGCTTTCAAGATTTTTTTTATACTTGCACATAACTGGATTCTTTGGTATGATTCCTTTAATATAGCATCTAAATACTTCTTGAGCAAAGTTTTATTTATGATTAGTGTATATAAATCGTTAGTACATAATATTTAAATTTCATTGTGAGTAGAGGATTTTTAAATATGCTTATTTTTGATGCTCTGAACTCTTCAAGTGAACTATTGGAGAGAAATAGAATTATTTACAGTTCTGTAAAAATTGGCATAGTTAAGTGAGGACAACTTACAGTATATATAATTTTTATTTTGCCACCCAACTCCCAATAATTGGGTGGGTCACAACAATCAAAATGAAGCAATAAAACAAATAAAAAGAATAAAAAGGATGACAGGAATAACTAACTATGTACAACTGCCTTTGTCAAAAGTATTCAAACCTGTTTTTTCCCCCCCAAGTTGGATGATGCTGTGGTTGCCAAAGAACTGACTTTCTCTGACTCTGAGCATTCTGATGCAGAAGTGTCTTACACTGAGAATGGGACCTTCAATTTATCCCGGGGCCAAACACCATTGACAGAAGGTTCTGAGGGTACGTAGATGTATGGAAAACATGCAAGATGCATTTGACATTAAATATCACTTAAATTGTTTTGGAGGTCCATTGGGATAAAAAGGCAAAACAAAACAAAACAAAAACCAAACCATCCAGTATGAAAACATGATAGAGCTGCTCTAAAATGTTTGCACTTAAATTGGATGTTGAGTGACACTGATATGGGAAGATAAATGCTAAGATCAACTGAATAATATGACTTTTTTAATTTATTGAACAAGAACCTTTCAGAACTCAATATCTTTAATTTAATTACCCATTAAAATTCTCTTTAGACTTTGATGGCCACAGTGATCCAGAAGAATCTTTTGCTCGAGATCTTCCAGATTTCCCTTCTATCAACCCTGAGATAACAGGCATAGATGATGAGGATGACACCAGCATTGGCATTCCAAGCCTTGCCCCCCGTAACCAGGCCCAGGAACAGAACCAACAGTCTCATAAACAGGAAGCAGTGACTTCAGAATTCCTCCTGAGTGAGCTTCCATTAATGCATAATCTGACAGATGACTTAGCTGGTTTTGTGACCAAGGGAATGATTCAGCTAGCCTTGTCAGGAACTTCCCAGTCAGTTGCTGTGCATAGCAACAGACAGCAGCGAAGTGCCAAGGCCTTCCTTCGGACCTCCAGCTCAGAGCTGGATACAGATGCTGAAGGAGATGATTTTGAACTATTGGATCAATCAGAGTTGAATCAGATGGATCCTTCAAATTCCCGTGGTCAATAACAATTATCTGGCATTTGTTTTCTGGCTCCTTTATCTAATGGACCAGAATTAGAAGAGCCAGGTGCAGGAATAAGATATTACCGTACAGTTTTCATATCTAATCTGGCTTGGCAAATTTGGGAAATTGTATAAATTTTAGAACAAAAGACTACTATAGCAGAATCACAAGAATTTGGCTCTTGTGACCTACACCTTTGTACTTTGCCATATGTTGCATTCCTAATTAATAAAAAAAGAAGAAAAATCCTGCCTGATTTATTAAATGGCCCCAGTAGATAGGCTTCAGATCTTGAGAAACAAGTCAGAAATTGTCTTGTAGTTAACAAACTAAGTTCTTGAGCAATTCAGGTGAGTATTTTTCCCGGTTTCTGGTTTAGGATTTAAATTTTCAGTAATACTAGAAATATATATACACAGAGACACTGTATATGTGTTTGCATCTGTATATACATATACATAAAGCTCCCAAGACCTTAGAGGTACTAGAAATTACTCCTATCTCTAGCAAATATTTGCATGTAATGATTCCAAATACATAATTTATTTAAACCCTAGGTGAGATATTCTCACACAAAATAATAGCAATAATACACACAAAGAGATCTCTATAAACTTTTGAATGAAGATTTCTTACCTTCTCTCCACCACAGTTCATGAAAGAATTGCTCTGTTTCACTCTAGAAGTCATCAAGTATCTCTAATTATATTGATTTCAAAATTGGAATATAATATCTAAATTACTTATAGATACCCAGCAAGCAGTCTATCATACTGATATATCCCACTATTGTTGACATGCCCTTATTTCATGTTATCTGTAGCTGTTTAGCTCTCAGAGGGATTCCTACTTTCTGAAGAAAAATATATTGCTTATTAAGGAAGCTAATTGATTTCCACTGCAAGATGACAAAGGTCAGAATCCTAAGAACAACTGCTCCAAGCTCTGAATGCAGTTTTCAAAACATAAAAGTGGGCTACATTGCCTAATGATAATTCTTTTAGGGAAATTCCCTAGGAATACAAAATGGGAACAAAATTACATCAAGTGGAAAGGAGACGTGTGTAATTCTGAGATAGCAGGAACGCTCCATTTGAAGACCAATTTCATCAGACTTAATAGAATAGTTGATATATCTTGGTTGTACTGTATCTTGCATTACTGTGAAGGTACATTCCACCTCAGTAAAACATCTGCTAATATCTGGATGTTATAAATACTATGGCACCAGAATACTGCTTACGTCTTTTTGTTTTGAGTAAAACCAGCAAAGGACTTTTTTTTTTTTTTTTTTTTTTTTTTTTTTTTTTTTTTTACCAGTTTTGCAGACCTACAAAAAACAAGCCTTCTTTAAATAGTTCATACTGTGAGGAACTTATGAGTTAATTATTCTGGTGCTCTGTAATTTCCTGTACAGAATTCCCTACACAAACTGTTTCTATACTAAACTATTGGAAGATTGTACCTTAGAAGTAATTATCCTTGATGGAAAGCCAACCTGGTGATTCTCTGAACAAAAGAGACTTGAATTAAGTGCTGTGCTTTTATATTTTAAACATTTATTTAGATTTGAACTACGTATAACAACTTGTGCATTTGCATTTCCAGTTAGAAGGTCTTGCTCCATATTTCTATAGTAGCAATTCAATCTATATCGTTTTTGCAGACTGAGTAGTTTTGAGGTTTACTATTTTTCCCCAACATACAGCATTAAAAGACCTTCATAAAATACTGCCTATTGTTTTATTGGCCAGTAGTACTGTGATGTTAATGCTATATGACTAATAGCACATTCTTGCAGAGAATATTTGAGAAGGTAATACATTGTAAATTTAAAACAGCTTGGTTTGATAGCATTTGTGTGGCAATATCATGGTATTTAATTGCCTTTTTGAGTGTTTATAAATCAGCCAATATTGTAGAATATTTATAGTAAATTGTCTCATTGGAGAAGTTTTTAAAGTAAATAAATTTTTGATTTAAATGTATTGTTTATCATAGAAAACAAAATACACTACAGTAAAACAAATAAAATGAAACAAAATGGAAATGGAAAACTGACTACTACTTTAGATTTTATGTGATGTGGAATAGAAAAGGGTTTAGTGCAATAAGACCATCAAACACTCCTCCATTGTATTAATAGTTAAATATATTTTAAACATTTTATTGAGTGTTTTTATCTGCTGTATCTGCTGCAAAATAAAGTATTTCAGGAAAAAAAATCCTGTTCGTTTCATTTCTCTAGCTCCAACAGTAAGAAATTTCTTTAAATACTTTTCCCATTGACCCACAGTGTCATACAATTGTTAACTTAGCTCAGCTGCTATTTTTGCAGTTTCTCATATAAACAAAACAATTTAGATCTGATAGTTATACTCACATATTGTGCTATGCCATTTAAATACTAGTTATTGGAATGTGATGTATTTATGTACAATTAGATTTATATCCTGCGTTTCCTCTAAAAGTGCAGGACAAGTTGTACGGGGATCTTTCATATTATCCCTCATGTTAACCGTGTTATGTTCACTTGAGATGAGAAAAAGTGATTGACCCAAGTCACTTAATAAATGAGAGTGACTGAAGATACTGCAGGCTACTTCAGCTGACTGTTCAGCAGTTCAGCGGTTCAAATCTCACCGGCTCAAGGTTGACTCAGCCTTCCATCCTTCTGAGGTGGGTAAAATGAGGACCCAGATTGTTGGGGGCAATATGCTGACTCTGTGAACCGCTTAGAGAGTGCTGTAAAGCACTGTAAAGCGGTATATAAGTCTAAGTGCTATTGCTAAGATAGATTTGAACTTCACATTACATTGGCTATTTGTATATGTACCGGTTTTGGAGAAGTTTGCTTTTTGAAAGGTTTTTTAAAATGTATATTCTCCCGTTGTTTTATCATCCATTATCTCTCAACATTATACAATTATTGACTCTCAGTTTAATACAGTTATTCTTATAAAAGTATGGAAGAACTAAGTTGAGTGTATCTTTGCCTTCCAGCACAAGTGCTCTTCAAATTCTATTCAGCTATTGCCATCCTTCAGGATACGGTGAGCTCATACAGGATTGGGGCACCAACAGAGAACCATTACTTTTGAGTTCCTGCTCTTCTCTGTAGTACAGTGCTTCCCACAAGTTAACAAGCTCAGCTCTTAATTAGTTGATTATAACTTTCGCCTTGCAGTTGCTACCTGAAATTGACAAGACCCTAATCAATTTCATTTCCTTTTTTTCCTAAGTGGAGCTTCACAGCCCAGAGGCCACTAGGCAAACAACAGATGCCAATTATTTCTTTCGGAAATAAATGTGCATTTCTCATTGCATAAAATATATTAATTCCTTTCTTGCTAGTTATTCCAGTACCAGGAAGAGCATCCCAAATGCTGGGAAAGTGAAGAAAAGGGGCTATAAGATTTTACCCAGCTTTCTCATGAGTTGAATTCTAGAAATATTTTTGCCATTTGGGGTCTTAATCGTTTTGAAGCTGTAAAGCAAAGGAAAGGTGAACTAAAATCACAGTCTTAGTATAACCCCCTCCAGAGACAATAGAGAAGCCAAGTCACCCAATACCACAGAACAATCTCTTTTTGCCAGGATTCAATCTCAACTCGCAAGGGGGGGGGTGCGGGCGGGCCAAAGCAACGGGTGGCGGTAACCCACAGCTCTTTCATCCCTCTGCTGTGGCTCCCTGTCGGCTGAACCCACCAGTGGCTGGCCCCGCCCCTCGCTCTCCCCTCCCAGTCACTCCTCGCCTGGCCTGAGAAGGTAAGGGCGGGGATGGAGACTCGCTCCATATTTCAGAGCAGGAGCGAAGCACCCTTTCATCTCTTGCTGGGTCTCGTGGGTGCTTCTTTCAGCCCTTTTTGATGCTGCGCGTACCTCGGTCGTTTGGGGAGATGCACAACTTCCTCTCCGCCCCAAGACACTGACCCGGCCATTTCTCTCTGCCGCTGCTGTTGGTGCCTCCATGGCCTTGCCCACTGCTCTTGCAGCACCTTGCGCAGCACATTAAATTTAGCGTGTTTCACAATGGGGGAGACTGCATCCCCTCCTCCTCCTAGAGCCCATTACAACACGGAGCATTGGCCGCAGCCGGGTCGGGCGAGTGTCTCGGGACAGAGAGCAGGTCGTGCATCTCCCCGAGTGACCGGGGTGCGTCCAGCACCAACAAAGGCCGAAGAAGCGCCCGCGAGACCCAGAGAGCACCGGAGAATCAGAATGAGAGAGAGAGAAAGAAAAAGAGAGAGACAGACAGAGAGAAGAGACAGAGAAAGAGATAGATGAGAGATACAGAGAGAGAGATAGAAAGAGACAGAGAGAGATGAGAGAGAGAGACAGACAGATGAGAGAGAGAGAAAGGGACAGAGAAAGCGATGAGAGAGAAAGAGAGAGAGCACTGGATTCATAGTGGTCAGCGGGATTTAAAATTATGAATTTAGTGGTCCCTGAGGTCCGAAAGATTGGTGACCCCTGCTCTATGCAGTCACCAGAAGTCAAAAGTCCATTTGAAAGAATGCAAACAATAGAAGCTTTATATAGATTTTAAATATTGTGGTAAAGAAAAGGAGCAATGTCATGTTAAATATTGTGGTAAAGAAAAGGAGCAATGTCACTAAATCCCAACCTGAATAATGGTTTCTAACTTTCAACCAACATATTTTTCTTCTGCTTCCAATTCTATTTTAGGAGCTGAGTCTATATTATCCAGTAATCTACATATATGATAGTGTCAGTGTCCTGAGATAATTGTAGCTGGATCTCATTGACATTCTTTGAGCTGATGTTCTAATTCTCATTTATTCCTCTGTAGGATTATTCCTCTGTGTAACTGCCTTGTTTTAGGAATTTACCCAACTTCTGAACTGCCAACTGCCATTATGGCAGGTTACAGATGATACTGTTGAAGAACCCACTGTTTTTTGCTGTCACCAGGATTCTCATCCCATTCCTTGTTTTGAGGGAATGGAGTGATGTGCAGAGTGTCTATGCTCCACTCCCAAATTTGTGATTAACTCTGGCCTATTACCAATCTTCGTGGTCTGGAATGGAGAGTATAGAAATCAGTTTGAGTAAAGTTTGGGAGTCTTTTGTGGAAGGAAGCTCAATGGATAATGTTAAGTGCAAAGGAGATAAAGATGGTCTAGAATGAGAACCACTACTTGCTGATATGATGATCTATGTTTTAAAAGTGCACAAACTGATTCAGAAGAAAGGAGGCATCAACAGTGAAGGCCTGGCATGTGATGCCTTGGATCAGCACATGCTTGGTGGAATCCAATGGTGATTTTAGCACCCAAGATTGTTGCAGTTGTGATCTCAAAAGAATAAAATGCTCTGGGGAGATTACTAATAAGTCACATAAGGGTGACTCATCTGGTGAAATGTAAACTGAGGCGAGCCTAATCTAAAGAGAGTATATAGATCAGAGCAATGGTGGAGGAATACCATTCCTGGTCAGCACTATCGGGAGGTGTTTCAGACTACCAACTTGAATCTCTATCAGCTTACTTATTGAAAATGAAGCTAGTAGAAGCTGTATTTGTACTTGAAAGGTGTAGGAAGGGAAAAGCCAACCTGAGTGGTTCACCAGATTGTTAGCTTCTGCTTGATCCACTACTTAGTATGTTATAGTAAGATAATATATAATTTTTATTCATTATTGGATTATTGATTATTTTGTGTAGTGTAGTGCTGCTTCAATATTACCTTATTGCAGGATGTTTTAAGTGGGGGAAGCATTCCAGTCCTGGTTTCAGACTGAATATATGTATAGCAGCGGGCACTGGAGGGGCCATTCCAGGGAAAAAGAATCAACCATGTATCCTTAATCCTTACTTCCAATCCAATGACCCCAATCTTGAATCCTAGAAGTCTCAAGCTCTGAAGAATAAATGCCTGGTTTGTTTATAATAAGGTTCTACTCATCCATAATTTGCAAAATGTAATATATATATTGCATTGCATGCATTGCAAAATGTGATATATATTGCAAACCTTGTTAGGCAAGAATGATGATGTATCTCAGATTCTGCCCTCCTAGGTTTTACAACAATCCTTATGCTAAGTTTGGAGGAGAGGAGTTTATTTATTTTAATTAAGTAAGTCATTAAAATACTTATAGGTTTTATCTATAAAAACAACCTAGGTGATCAAGAGTCCCGCTTTTAAGACAGTGGGATGTGAACATCTGTAGGGACAAATTAAAGATCTTGCTGGGATGGCCATTTTACTGCTTATATTAATCCCACAGAGATATATTTAAATATACCTCAATTCCTTTCTAATAAAACACAAAATAGATTCACAGTTCAGATGGCTAAATTCTTGCAAGGCAGAAGTAAATACATTCTCACTTTCTAATATAGTGAGAATTTAACTAACCACAGAAAATGTAGTCCTCTCAAATAATCCTGTATTTATCTACTGTGCATTTGCCAAAATAAATCATGATGATTGACAAGATAAAATGGTTATTAATATTGAGGCAGATAACATGCCCCATTGGATAGATGACACTCAACATGCTACTGAAGAAGAGCTTAGATTGTTGTAAGATACCGATGATTATGATACTGGGATATCAAACTCACGGCACGGCGGCGTCATGTGACGTATCGGGACTCCCCCCCCTTCGCTAAACCAGGCATGGATGTGGCCAGCACGTGACGCATCCAGCCCGCGGGCCAGGAGTTTGATAGCCCTGGTTTAGATTAAAGCCTTCAGGGATATCTAATTGCTGAAGCTGCAAAGATAGCATTATACTGAGAACATAGAGCATAAGAAATACAAACATGGGAAGATTCAACACAGTGAAAAATTAAATGACTCGGCTATACATTGGCTTCTGAGGCATCAGCAAATTGAAATAAACTGGAATTAGTTACTTTCAATCCAAAGATCGTATTATTTATATTCAGAATATGACAAACAAAGAAGGAATCTTGTTGCTCCCTAGTCAAGAATGATATAGCAAAGATAGCATTTAAGTAGAAAGCTGTCACTGACTAATCGCACTTAGATTTCATAGACAACCTTTTCGTATGATGGTTATTCAAGTGTATGTCCCAATCACTGATGCAAAAGAAGTGAGGTAGTTGATGATCAGATTCAATCTGAAATAGACAAAATGTACAAATAAGACGTGCTGCTTGTGGTTGGAGGCTGGAATGTCAAAGTTGGAAATGTAGCTAGTCCCCAACTTATGACCACAATTGAGGCCAAATTGCTAACCAAAACAGTTGTTAAGTGAGCTTTGCCCCATTTTATGAACTTTCTTGCCACAGTTGCTAAGTGAATCACTACAATTGTTAAATTAGTAATATGGTTGTTAAGTGAATCTGGTTTCCCCACTGACTTTGCTTGTCAGAAGGTTGAAAAAGGTGATCTGGGCACACTGCAGCCGTCATAACTATGAGTCAGTTACCAGCTGTCTGGATTTTGATCACATGGCCATGAGACCCTGCAACGGTTGTAAAGTGAAAAATGATCATAAGTCACTTCTTTCTGTGCCACAGTAACTTTGAGCAGTCACTAAACAAACTGTTATAAATCAAGGACTACCTGTAGTACAAAGGAAAATGTAGTTTTACTTTGCAACCTACGATATAATAAAACAGTTGGATAACTTACCAGTTTCTGACAATATAATTATTTCTTCAATGTTAACAAATTCTTAAAACTACTAATATATTGAATATATATATATAGACATCACCATTTTGTTAGTTTTTCTCTGAAATGGTATATGGTTTTTCAACCTTAGGAACTTTAAGATGGTAGACTTCAAATTTCAGAATGCCCTAGAAGTAGACAGACTGCTGTCTGTAGAACTCTTGAGAGTTGAAGTCCATACATCTTGAAGATGCAAACACTGTTCCATGGATGCGAACTGTGGACTTTGAAAAAGAAAGAAAAAGTTTGCTGTTGGAAAAGACTCCTGAGAGTATCATAGATAACCATGAAAATAAATAAATGGATCATAAAACAAAACAAATCAGGATTGTCATTTGAGGCACATGAGGCATGTATCGACCTCATATTATAATATTCTTTATACATGGGAAGACCCAGTCACATTGAGAAATCTGTCATGCTGGGAAAAGTGGAAGGAAAGTGAAGTTTGGTCTAGTGGTTAAAGCACCAGGCTAGAAACCAGGAGACTGAGTTCTAATCCCACCTTAAGCAGGAAAGCCAGCTAGATGACTTTGGCCCAGTCATTCTCTCTTAGCCCAACCCACCTTACAAAGTTGTTGTGGAGAAAATAGAAGGAGGAAAGAATATTAGGCATTTTCACCCCCATGAGTGTTATTTATAAGAAATAATAAAGATGGGATATAAATATAAATATCCCCAGGCATTTCTTAGACTGTCCACCGTCGACCTCACCCCATTCCTAAGAGGTCTGTAAGGGGCGTGCATAAGCGCACCAGCGTGCCTACCGTCCCTGTCCTAATGTACCCATATATTTGTAAAATTTCTTGTACTCATAACCATGCTTGTACTTATATATTCACAAACATGTTTATACTCTGTTTATACTTTGTTCGTAATCATATATACGCTTGACAAATAAATAAATAAATAAATAAATAAATAAATAAATAAATAAATAAATAAAAACAGAGGTAGTAACATCCATCGTAACCAGGGGTGAAATCCAGCAGGTTCTGACAGGTTCTGGAGAACCGATAGTGGAAATTTTGAGTAGTTCAGAGAACCGGTAGCGGAAATTTTGAGTAGTTCGGAGAACGGGAAAATACCACCTCTGGCTGGCCCCAGGAGTGGGGAGAGAATGGGGATTTTGCAGTATCCTTTCCCTGCCACGCCCACCAAGCCACGCCCACAGAACCGGTAGTAAAAAAAATTGGATTTCACCACTGATCGTAACTATCTCTCGGAAAACAGCAGAGGAAAATCTAATGTTCTTGGCTCTTTTTTTCAGTCCCTATGAGTTCAAAGGCAGCGTTCAATCCCGCCAGCCGAGAGACTTAGATGAACTACGTAGAACTAGTCATTTTAAATGGCAAAAGACAGCTTTGGATCCACAACCATATCCCAAATGACGTTGAAGTTCAACCCGGAAGTCGATTTTTTTGACATATGTCTATTTTTGGAATCTCTGTCTCAGGCAGTAGCTTCCGCAGTAGCTTCCGCTTCCGATAGGAATCCCGCCCTGATCAGGATGAGCGGAGGAGGGAAGAAGCGCGACGCATCTGATGGTAACGCAACTAGAAATTCAAAGAGGGTGTTGCGCGGATCCGTAGTCCTCTTCCGCTTTTCATATACAAAGCAAAGTGCGCTTATCGTGAAATCCGCTTTATTAAAAAAAAAAATCAAAATCCCTTGTTTCCAGCATTTGAAAGTCCTTCGTGACGAACCCAACTATAGGATGTAGAGTGTAGGATCTTCGCATTCTCCCCCCCCCTTTTTTTTTTTACAACACCCTAATCGGACATTTTCCAAATTTTACATTTCCCACCATCGCCAGGAAATGTATGGGAGTGCTGCTGCTTTAGAAAGGCTTACAGTGGAACGTGTTTTTCCCGTCTTTGTTTGATATGTACTTATTTTGTAACAAAACAATGTTTACTCTTTAAAAAAGGAATTTAAAAAAATACCAGCTAAAAATGCAAACTAAGAAGGAAAAGAAAATATATTTTTTATACTTATCAATGGTCACTGGTCTACCAATGAATTCGCTATTGTAATATAAATAATACAAGATATTATATTGTAAGATATCACAGAATCTCTACCATAATTGCTGGAATATTGACAAAGCTGCACGGCGTTTAGTAGCTTTGCAGTAAGCTGCTCTGCTTATGGCCTTGTGGCCTAGCAATTTTTTTAACAGATGGAGGACGTTATTCATCCTCCAGATATTAAACTATGAGAAAAGACTATTTCTTTCTGTTTTTATGCAATTTCCTCATATGCTAGCCTGTCATTACAATTTTCTTTTTCCCTTTTTAATTTGGAGATTGTGCTGCCATCCTGCTACGTTATCTTCAGGAGCAGAACCGGCCTCATAGTGCTCAGGATGTCTTTAGCAACTTACAGAAACAGCATGGATTGGGCAAGACGGTAAGACAAGATGTCAGAGGTGCATTGTGGGACTTGTGTTAGCTCCAGTGGTCAAAATAATATTGCACTTCACTTTCCAAATGTATGCTACGTATCTTTTATATTCTCCAAATTGGGTATTTTAATTTAACATAATCCTAATCTACAAGAATAATGAATGCTCATAATGTTCATGACATGAACCATCCTTGAAGAAACCGATTGGTTAAGAAATACTATTGTTTCTCTGCTTATGGCATCAGTTTTTATTTGTACTGTGTTTATGCAGCATGTTACACTTTAAGCAGACACATTCACATATTGGCACTAACTCCCAACTACCTCCACCACCTGAGTTGGCAGATTTCTTCTGAAATGCCGTGTGTATTTTGAACAATTGTGCTCAGTTCTCCTATAGCAAAGAATTTTCTCTGTCAAATTTTCATCTTCCTTTGATGTTCAAACAATTTGCAGTTTTCATTTCAGTCCTCCATTTTGTTGTGAATTTTATCTCATTCTGTATCTTCTTGTTTTCTATTTGATTTAGGCTGTAGTAAAGGCACTGGAACAGTTGGCTCAGCAAGGGAAGATCAACGAAAAGGTTTATGGGAAACAGAAGATTTATTTTCCAGATCAGGTGAAATGCCATTCTGTGAAACTTAAATTTAACTTCTACCACCCCAGGGAAAAAAACAGAAAACAAAGCCTCAGCAAGAAAACTAACTCAGTCTGTTTCAGGACTGCCAAAATCCATATGCTTTTCTAAAACCAATAACCAATATCAACAACCAGAGCTATCTAGATCCATCTTATATACCAGCTGTTAACACATCTTCAACTTCTCTTTTCCAGAGTCTTTAGTAACTTAAAAGACTGATGCCAGCCCAACATTTCTACAAGTTAGAATTAACTTCTGATCTTAGTTTGTTTTTATTAGCTAGCTACATTAAACATTTGTTTGGGCTTCTGTCTGGCTAGCAGGAAGATGTGTAGTAGCTGGTACATAAGATGGATCTAGGTCACCAAGTTTTGCGGCTTGGCGGCCTGGCGGGGGAGAGGGGAACTGGGCTGCGCGAGCACACATGCATATGTAGCTGGACTGCAAGTCAAGCTGCGCACGCACATGTCTGCATGCCAGCCTGCCATACACATGAGTTGAGTTATATGCACCCGCCAGCCCACCGCTTGCATGAATCAAGCTGCACATGCATGCGCATGTTGCCAGCCTGTGGCCCTGTTGCAAATAGGCCACAGCCTGGTAGTGTTCTGGTTTTTGATGCATGGCTGAATGCACGCCATGAAGATATTGGCCTGGGACATAGGCCATATTCACATCTCTTATCTCCCAAGTGACTTTGGGCCAGTTACTATGTCCGCCAACCAATCTCATGGAGCTGTTCTTTGCAGGGGTAAATTGAGGGAGGGAGTGCCATAATTCTTCATGCGTTCTGAGTTTCTGAAGGAAGATGGGATAGAAATCTAACAAAAGAACAATTACATAAATAAAAATATTAGTTACCAGGAAACTAAAGTGGAAAGTTATCACCCTCTAGTAGAGGCATGTGAGCTTCCCAGATGAATCCATTTAGCCAGCAGTTGACAGAATACTGAACTAGATGAGCAGGTGATGAAATTTTCTTATATAAATTAAGTTGAAACTTAATATTACAAGACAAATAGTTTTATACTGTTGCACCAAATTTTTAAGCACCAGAGAAAGAAGCTTGATGGAGATTCTGTTTTAGTTTAATTAAATAAGCAAATTGCTTCTCAGCTGAAAATTATTTCTTTGTAAATTGATCATGATTGTTTTGGAAGAGAAGTGCATTGGCTGAACATACTATAAGGATAGTACAAGGATATACAATGGTTTTATTTTCACAAAAACTTGATTGCTTGGAATGTGGTTTATTCCATTATAGCATAATAGAAAATATACATAAAACTTCTGCTGATCATCTTAGATCAGCGGTTCTCAACCTGTGGGTCGCGACCCTTTTGGGGGTCGAACGACCTTTTCACAGGGGTTGCCACGAGCGCTAGCCCACCATCTTGGTGCCACCGTCAGCAGGGGTGAAATGCTCCCAGTTCGGCCGTGCCTGCGGGTCACCGGACAGCCGGTAGCGACGGAAGCGGGAGACTTCGCCCACCCGCCCCGATGCCGCCATTTGGGTTCTTTTACCCTCTGCGCATGTGCAGAACACTGCGCATGCGCAGAGGGTGTAAAAGAACCCAAATGGTGGCATCCGGGCGGGTGGGCGACGCCTCGCTCTGCTGTCTCTACCGGCTCTCCGACGACCAAGGTTGAGAACCACTGTCTTAGATTAATGCTCTGTCCTATATATGTTTTTCCAGAATCGTTTTGGTAATATGAGTGAATCAGAACTCAAGGGCTTGGACAATGAGATTTCAGAACTGTCTTGCAAAGTTCAGACACTCCAACAGAACTGTCGTCACATGGAATCAGGTGCGTTCAGGAAGTTTAAATTGGTTTGTTGAGTGTGAATACCTGTGCAATTGAGTGCTTGAATGGCATGGAACCTTTGAGAACTTTTTGTATCTGAGCTGCAGCTGGAATGCCTGCAAGCCTTCCCACTGACCAGTGCGATTTCAGCTATTCTAACTAGTAATTCCATTCCAGAAGTGAAAGAACTGAAGGGCTCTATGACAACCCCAGAGATGGTTAAAGAAATTGAAGAGTTAAAAAAAGATTGTGCCAATTATACAGAGAAACTGGAACGGATCAAATCTGCTGCCAATCATGTGTCCCCTGAGGAGAAAGAAAAGGTAACAAAGCTGCAAAGGGAGGGTCCAGTGGCAGAGAAAGGGATGGTTCAGACTGCCCATTCCGGTTGCCTCGCTATCCTATACCAACCATATATTGGGCAGTGGGAGTGCCGAGTATTCCAAAATTAAGTCAAGCATCAGAGAGAGAGGAGTCCCAGGACTCCAAAACACATTATTCTTTGCTAATAATCAAATTTTTATTATGGTGACAGACCAGCATATAGAGAGTTAAGGTGCAGTCAGTTTAAAAAAAAGCTAAAAGATATAAAATAGAAAAAATATATAAAAATCTAAAGGGAAGAGTAGAAGCATTAAGTATAGGGCAGGGGTCTGCAACCTTAAAAACTCAAAGAGCCATTTGGACCCGTTTCCCACAGAAAAGAAAACAGCGGGACCCACACAACCTGGGTGGGCGTGGCCAACACGATGTCACTCACTCCCACCCAGTCACATGACACCCCCCCAACCATGCCTACCCAGGTTTTGTGGTTCCTGCTGGTTTTTTGTTTTTTTTTTTGGTGGGGAAACAGGTATCTCTCTCTCTCTCTCTGTCTATCTCTCTTTCTTTCTCCCTCTCTTTCTCTCTCTCTCATCTCTTTCTCCCTCTCTCTCTCATCTTTTTCTCTCTCTCTCATCCTCATCTTTCTCCCTCTCTGTCTCTTTCTCTCTCTCATCTCCCTCTGTCTCTCTCTTTCTTTCTCTCTCCTCTTTCTCCCCCTCTCTCTCTCTCCTCTTTTTCTCCGTCTCTCATCTCTCTTTCTCCCCCTCTGTCTGCCTGTCTGTCTCTCTCTCTCTGTGTGTGTGTGTGTGTGTGTGTGTGTGTGTGTTCCCTCTTGAACCATTTCCAAAAACAGGTGAGGGTTGGGTTTGGGTTTTTTTGCTGATGATGTTCTTCTTTGGGTGCTTTTTACATATGATTTAAATCAAGAGTCATTTCAGGTTCCCAGATAAATGAAGCTCTTTCGTTCCCCCTGCTGTGGCTCCCTGTTGGCTGAACCCGTGGTGGGTTCAACCCTCCCCTCCCAGTCACTCCTCGCCTGGCCTGAGAAGCTCTCCACCCCGAGACACTGGCCCGGCCGATGCTCCGTGTTGTAATGGGCTCCAGGAGGAGAAGGAGACGCCATCTCCCCCATTGTGAAGTGCGCTAAATTTAACTGTGCTGCGAGAGCAGTGGGCAGGCTATGGAAGTGGTGAGAGCGGCGGCGTCAGCTGCAGCTGGGCCAGGCCAGTGTCTCGGGGCAGAGAGCAAGTCACGCATCTCCCCGAGCGATCGAGATGCACGCAGCACCAACAAGGGCCAGAAGAAGCACCCGCAAGACCCAGCAAGTACAGGGGCGCTTCGCTCCCGCTCTGGAATATGGAGCGAATCTCCATTCCCTGCTGTTGCCCTTACCTTCTCAGGCCAGGCGAGGAGTGACTGTGAGGGGAGGGCGAGTGGTGGGTTCAGCCAACAGGGAGCCACAGCAGGGGGACGAAAGAGCCCCATGCGCCTCTGGAGCCGCGGGTTGCCAACACCCGGTATAGGGTAACATAAAGCTTAATATGTGGAAGACTATATCAAATTACATAGTACTCTAATATAACAAGCTTTATGCTCATTACGTTTAGTTTATGGCACATATCATTAGCCAATGAATTGTACAGAAATTTGCAACATTGTAAATATTTATTTGCTAACAATTCTTCATGGGATCTGGGCAACTCCCACAACCTGGCGTACATCAAGAACATTGAAAATCTAATTGTCTAATTAAAATCTAATTCTAATTGGCATTAAATGGGAATAAACATGAATGCTCTTTTAAGGCCCTTTTCTTGTAGGTAGTTTGTCAACACGGCTGCAGCTTTCGTTCCTAAATCAAAGCTGGCTGCAGTCTTGAGCTGTTTCATTGGACCTGAAAACATAAGGATTGCTTGGGTTTTGTTGATTGCAGGTATACAATGAGAAAAAGCTGTACTGCAGAGAATGGCGTCGCCGCAAGAGAATGGTAAGACACAATTATTTACGATTTTAAAAATGTGTTGAGTGTGTATCTAGGAAACCAACAGAATACATTCTAAATATCCTATTTTTCAAGTGTAAAAGATAAGATTCAAGTGATGGTTTACAATATACAGCTGCAGACTCACTTTCCATGCATAATTTAATCTGGTCATTGAATGCAGGGATTCCTTCCTATTATCTGTTAAACTAAATGGTGCATTCTTTCTCTCTTTTGTGTTGAAAATAATTTGCTTATTCGTGTCAGAAGCATCAAAATTAAAATAAAATATATGGCATAAAATTTATAATATAAAATACAAGATTAAAATATGTACAAGTTAGTTGGAAATAAGAGTATAACTTTCTTGGCATGGATGTTTTGGGAAGCTTCAGCTGTTGAAAAATGTAGCAATATGGAAAGTTATGTGTGCTCTAAGAACTGCAAGTTCATTTTCTTCGTGTAAATTGTTAGACCACAGGATTCTTGGAAACCAAATACTTGACCTTTTGGATCAATTATAATAAAAATATGGGAAATGGATTATTGAAAAGGTAGCATAGCAACAAATAATTGTGAAAAGTACTTTAATTATTTTTCTTAAATCAGTCTGTTTTTTAACAAAATATTTCCAATTGATTTTTCTTTTTAATAATTTAATATGAAGCTTTGTATCTCCTTAAGATGGAAGTTCCTGTTTCTATCTTTTTTTCTTTCTTCTTTTTGAATCATATTTAAGTAAAATGATAGAAAAAGTGTTATGACTTACATATTTTGAAAAGTGTGATTTTTATTTTTATCATTATTGTCTGTTATTCTGAGAAATTTTGTTTTCAGATTTACGGAATAACTTTCCAATTGCTTACCAGCCGTTTTCAACTAGTTAAGACAAATTCATATATTTTCTCTTATAATTACCAGATCTGTGTTATTTCTGTCTGCCAATCTTTTTGTAGAAAGGATAGCAACTAAGCGTATGACATAACTTTCTCAACAGGCAACAGAATTACTTGATGCAATCCTTGAAGGCTACCCGAAAAGCAAGAAACAGTTCTTTGTGAGTATTACATGAAAACTGATATTGAGAGCCACAGGGATATAAGCAGGCATTTCTTGGTCAATTCCAACTGTGGATTGTTCAACTACCGGGCCAGGTATGGTCTGCAGAATGGTCTTATTTTCATTTATTACACCTTAAAAGAATGTGTGTTGTTTCTTGTTCAGGAGGAAGTTGGCATTGAGACAGATGAAGATTTCAATGTTACAGTACCTTCTGTGTGAACCAAGATCTCATCTGCGTAATTGAAATCTAAGCATTCAAGTTTCAGTTTCTCATTCTATGTTGCTCCGATTTTCAGAATTTAAAAATATTTGCATTCATTGGGGATAAGCACACCTCCCATTTTACACTGTTTAGTTTTTTCCTAGTATTTCTCCATAGGACTTCCTAATCAATCTGATTGTTTTGTTCTTAAAGTAGTTAGAACAAAATGTTAATATGCACTTGAGAAAATGGGGGAGGGGGCTCAAAATACTTGAATTTCTGATAGTATTATCTCTGTAATTGGCCTGCATATTGTATTAACAGCATATTATGCCATTAAAGCAACACTACTACTCAGAGTGAGCTAATTATCCCAAGAATTGGGGAAATTTTAATGTCAGTTGTTATTTAGCCATCATGCTTTGCTTTATGCTACGAGTCACCTTGTGAGATGCAAACACATTGAATACATTTTCTCCAAGCTAATTGGGCAATTGTGGGAGGGAGAACAGCTGGGTTTACCTCCTCTTTGTTACATGGAAGAAAAACAATGTACCTTGGAAAATTGATATTAAAAGATTAGTTTCCTGACTTGGGCAAGTGGCTATTGGATTAGATCAAAGATCAGCATACTCATGTATGGTTGCATGTGACTGGCAATCGCACTACAAGATCATATTGCCAAGGTTTGGGAGTAAAATACAAATTTTCAGTAGCACAAGGACTTTATTTTTGCTAAAGGTAATACTGTTGCCTTAAGCCAGATATATAATACATTCGTTTTGACATTTCAAGTTGCTGACCCCTCTTCAAATAAGGGCCAATATTGTGGAAATTCCTACCTGAAAATGTCAGTGGAACATTATATATGATTCAGAGCCCAAATAATAGGAGGATAGCTCCCAGTCTGGAAATTAACATTTTATACAATTACCATGAAATAAGGAGTAATTTCAACCTAAATACCTAGGTCCAGAGTCTTCTAAAATATTTTAGATAAAATCAGGCAAAGCCATCAAGTCATTCAACCACATAGCAAATTTATTAGAACTGCGTGTCGTAATAAAAAAATAGCAAGGTCTTGTCTGAGTTAATGTCCTTCTCCACCAACCAGCAGTAGATCCAGAAAGCAGTGCCTATAAAAGACAGTGGACCCACCTTTGCAGCAAAAAAATAAACAAAAAAACAAGGAGCTGCAGAAGGGAGTTGGTTTAATTCACTTCATTGCATTATTAGAAACCAAGGCTGCAAGAGACTAAAAGGTAATTTCCCCTTTATTGCTAATACAACATAATTGATAAGCCTATTCAGACTTTTAATCCATAGAACTGAAGTGAAGGCAAATAATGATTGCATATAGGTTAATTTTGAAAAGCTGGAGGCTGGCTACACAACAGAAGGTTGTTGCTAGATGACTTACTAGCTCTCTACAAGGCTATCAGAATGTATTATACAAAGGAAGGCAGTTTATTGCTTAACTTCCCTGGTTCTCTGCCCTTAACCCAAGGTAAATGCTACATGTAGCCATGGTAGTATGTAAAACAGTTTTGTTTTTATAATCATTACACTAGCTACTGCTCCTTGAACCAAACCTTAGATATAACATCTAGGCATTTAGAAAAAGTATTTACCAAACTGAGGTGAAGAGACATTAAGAAAAGAATTTGGCTCATTGTGAAACCCTGGTATATTGCAAATACATTTCTATTACATCAGCTACATTTATGCATAGGAACAGGTAGAGCCAAGACTTGAAAAAGAGATGGCTATCCCCATGAATTGAGAGCTGATTATTTTTCTGCTCATCTGAAGAGCTTGCAGTGTAAACTGAGGGTATTCCAGAGGTAAACCCAATCTGTAGCCCTAAAAAAGCTTGAAATGGAATTACTGGAAGGAATAAAGCTTCTTGGCCATATATTTCCAAATTAGGCCCCTTCAAAGCTCTCTTTGATTAGTAGAGTTGGCTCTTCAGTCGTTGCAGTACACCAATGACAATGTCTCGCAGGGTCTATGGAAAAAGGCACTAAGTAAGTTAATAGCAAACTGTTGCTGGTATAATCTATCCTTTGAAAGACATGGTAGGTGTAGAATTCTGCCTGAATTAAATCACCAACAATTGCCGTTCTATTTCTGAAGTCTAACTATGGCAGTTTCTCAACCTTTTAGCATTGGAATAGAACTTTCATCACCTACACTGCAGCAAGATTATGAAAAAAAAAAAGCTGCTTCCATTCAAGTGCTTTATTTTCCTCCTCCTAAGCAGTGCCAAGAGTACTTTCGTGTGAAAGACATGACCATCTCTGCCACTGTTAGGCTATTTATTAAGCACAAAAGCCAGCCAGAGAAGCTGACTAATGTTATTTAAGGGACAGCAATGGATATCCACATTATGACTTTTTTATATGATTACCTCTGAATCCAGGGTTCCAGGGGAAAATCAAGTATATTTTTCCTATACGTGATATTGGCCATATGTTCTTATGTTCTGGAATTACCTGTGGCTTACAGTGCTCTTCTATCCAGCTGAAAACACAAGCTGAGAGCTCCTGAAAGCTTGTTACAGAGATGGAGGCATTAAAGGACTGGAACAAGGAGTCCATGATACCCTGGAAAACATTGAACTTCACTTGGTCAGAGATCTGATTCTTTCCTTCACTGGGATTGTCCTGGTGAGCTTTAACAATATCTTCATAGTTTCTGAAATGCATATATGTAGTTAGTTAATTTAGCAGAAAACGTGTGGAATAATCAGATCTGGAATAATAAATTGATTATTTTGTAGAAAACATTTCTTAAGGATAGGATGGAAGAGCTGTAACAATAAATGATAATCATGTTACAGAGTAAACATTTCTCAAAGACAAAATGGAATTTACTGTTAAACTAAAAACTAAACTGTCTCCTCCCTTCCTCCCTGTAGGCATACACATTCAAGGTAATGTATGTAACATTCTTTACTATTTTTCCTGAAAATCACAGCCCTGATTGAGCTAAGAAAGTCAGCCTGTGACCTTCCATGGCTGAAGGTAGCTTAAAACATAGGTCTCCCTGCTCTTTGTTCTAATACCACACTTTATTTTGGGGAGGTCAACTAGTGAATCATGAATATACAAAAGCATAAGTCTTACACTTTCATGATTTTCAAGGCCAGCACATCTTTCCGGAGAGTGGAGACCTCTTCCTCTTGCTTCTTTTTTTCTTTGTGCAAGAATTGAATATAATCAATAGCTGGGTAGCAGAGAAAGCAACAACTTAGAAAGGAGCCATTAAGTCTTTTCAAAGCCCAACAGACAACACCTGGCTATTCAGATATTTCTAAGCTCAGTTACATTAAAGTTGCCATTCCATTCCCTAGAATGAAGATTCACAAACACTAAGACTAACAAGTTTTGGAGAACCACGTTAGTGTATGATGGCAATAAACTACGTGTCTGGTTATACTTTTTATAACTTTTTTTTTGGTTAAAGATGTAAATTTTAGATAAAAAGCATAAGCTTTCATCAGCTGCAGGTCACTAGCAAATGCACAGAGTGGCTAAACTGACAAAAGATTTAAACTGGAATTAAGCAACTGCTAGCTCAGTAGTAGTCTGGAAATCAAGACACATTTCCAAAGCTGTCTCTCATATAATCTGCATAGCCCCTCCCCCTATTTCTGCAACAATCTAGCCACTATATATCTCCTACAAAGTGGGTTACAGAGCTCATGAAAATTTACACCTTTCATTAAAATATATTAATCAGAAAAGTGATCTATTTTGTTCTATTTGTTAGAATACAATAGTAAGATTCGTCTATTTACAGAATTTAATAGTTATATAATGCAAACTCTGAAATTTGTACAAATTTCTGGGAATCTTATAACGGGTCTTGGAGATGGGCCAAGAAACACAGATAATCTTGGGAGCCCTACTCACTCTTCTGCAGCACAATTGCCTTGCTTAGCTTCTGGGAGCCTATTGAGAAATCTTGCTGCTGGCATGTGGGTACAATTGCTTGCAAGTCATCATAACCTTTCTGTTAGAAAAACAAAAACATTACAACTCACATATCAAATCTGCCACATATGACAAGAAAATTAAAAACAAGTAGTAGAACCTGGTCAGTAAATCTATTCCTTTACCTGTTCTTCCAAAGTGGAAGCTTTGTAAACTTGTAAGGAATTTGAGATGCAACAAATAGCAAGCATACATATATATGATTTGTCATATTCTCACCTTGATAGCATCCCTCCGCTTTTGCTCAGCTTGTGTATGAGCACGGCGACGGCGATCCTTGTATGATTCTTTGTAGGTATCTTGTTGGTAATCAGAGTCTTCATCATCTGTGGCATGAAAAGAGTCTTTGTTGGCAAAGCAAGGAAGGGAAGTCATTGTGTGTGCTTCCAATAATTTCCTAATCACAAAGTTTCAATTTATTGAAAGAAGATCCAATAGACTATTTAAGAACCATTAACAGCATTGCTCAGCCTCAGATTTATTTTCCAAAGTCAAAGAGGAGTAATTTGACCTTAGCTTTCTAACTTAAGAAAATAGTCCCTAAAAGGCACTTTCATTTC
This sequence comes from Thermophis baileyi, assembly GCA_003457575.1. Taxonomy (NCBI): domain Eukaryota; kingdom Metazoa; phylum Chordata; class Lepidosauria; order Squamata; family Dipsadidae; genus Thermophis; species Thermophis baileyi. The sequence goes on from QLTV01000570.1 coordinate 273,166, forward strand.
AGCATAGATACTTAAGAAAATAGTCAAAGTCAAAGAGGAGTAATTTGACCTTAGCTTTATAACTTAAGAAAATAGTCCCTAAAAGGCACTTTCATTTCAGCATAGATACTTAAGAAAATAATTCCTTCAGCTTTCAGTTGCAATTGCAAAATTGCTTACTTCCCTGAATGCAATATGTTTAAGTGAAATGTGAAGAACCAAATTGTTTAATAAAAATAACAAACTTAACAGAAGTATAACAGATTAATAAAGAATTCTATGTAATTGATGCTAAATAAGGCAAGAATCAGTAATCTTGTGTCCATTGGCATCCTGAAAGGAGCCCACAAATCAATTGGTGTTAAAAGAGTTTAAAATGACTAAGATTTTTGGAGGAGCATGTGGAAAACCAGAAAAGATAATGTGTACCTGAACTAATGAATAAACTGATTTGCAACCTATCTAAAACAGAAAAAAACATTGAAATGTAATAAAAAGAATCTGTCATTTTCAGATATTAAATATATATCAGTGGCTATTAATCCTTCAAAAATAACAAAAGTAGAAAACAGGAAAGATCCCCTAGCCCAGGGGTTTCAAACTCAATTTCATTGAGGGCTGCATCAGCATTGTGGTTGCCCTCAAAAGGCCAATTGCATGTAAGACTATGATGACTTACAGCGGCCAGGTGGGCGTGGCTGGGTGGTCACAGCTAGGTCGCTGCGACTAAGTGGGTGTGGCTGGCTCAATGCCGTTCACTGGGCATGGCTGACTCGGAATGGAACAAGTTGCACTGGCTAACTCGATGTGGAGACAATTCGGTGCTCCACAAGCTCCTCGCCTCCCCAAATTGCTGGCAGTCAAGCGCATGCACACGCACACTGCATTCTCAGTTTCAGGACTTTGGCAGCAGAGGTGCTGTTGGGCACAGTGCTGCTGCTGGGACTATTATGCGCTGACCGTGTTCCGGCAGCAGGTGGCCACCATGAAGTTGTAGATAAGTGCATAGTAGAGCCCCAGCAGCAGCACCGCACCCACCACCAGTGCCTCTGTTGCCTCCATGGCCTGCTCATCGGCCCGGCCTACCCGCTGGCCCTGCAGCCACCAAGTGCTTCCCTTTCACTGGGGACGCCAGCCCCCCACATGCTCGCCACCTCCTGTGTGTGTGCCCAGGGGGAGCACCCGGCCGGGCTGGGGCCAAGGCGGCAGGGGCCGGCCCCTCGCCATCTCCAGGGTGGCACCGCAGGCCAGATCAAACATCGCGGGCCAGATGTGGCCCACAGACCTTGAGTTTGACATGTCTGCCCTAGACCCTCTTTGAATGATTAATACAGTTGGAAGAGCTATTCCAGTCTCTACTTGTTTCAATTTTTTTTTAATGATGGGGTACTCAATAGATTATTTGAAAATGACTTTTATTTTTGTTTTTTGACCCCTTTCTGTCTTTAAAAAATCTAAGTTGTGACAAGAGTGATGAGGAATAATAATAAATATGAATGTGTTTAGAAATAAAGGAATACACTAGGTAGACAAAAGTATTCTATAATTCAGGAAGCAACAGGAAGAAATCCATCAGAGGGTTATGCGATTTGTGGATGAATTGCTGAACTGTTCAGTATCTGTCTGCACAATTATTTCAATAGCTATAAATTAGGTTAGTATCAGTCAGAAATTCATGAGATACATCTGTTGAAAATAACTGTGGATGGTGTAGACCTAGTTTTTGCCTAGACAAACTTTAGGCAGGAACTATTTAGAATTATAGAATGTTGGTATAATAATTAAGAAATGTCATTTCTAAATCTACAGTTAACGATTTTCACAAAGCAAGGTTACACTGGCTTAGGTTAATTTCCAATATGTTGGGTTTGTGTTGCACAAATAAAAATTAGATTTAGTATTGGCACCTGATTAGAAGATATTCCCTACTTACAAGAATCTTTAGTAATAGAAGAGAAAATTAGATCAACACTCTGGTCATTACCAAGTCAGAAGGCTATAGGAATTGACGGGATATCTAAAGAAATATGGCAAGCAACAGAAGAAGAATCGGTCAAGATTCTAACCAATTTATACTAGCAAATCCAGAGATTGATGCATAGATTGGAAGAAGTCTACCTAAATGCCAATATCAAAGAAAGATTGCTTAATAGAATTTGCAAATCATTCTATTAATATCCTCGATTTCACATGGTAGTAAAATAATATTTAGAATCATCCAATACAGATTACAACATTACATGGAAAGAAGATGCTAGATGTTCGAGGTCATTTCAGAAAAGGCAGAGGAAGAAATATATTATTGTTGGTGTACACTAAATAACTGAGAAAGCCAGAGAATAACTAATAAAAGTCTGCATGTACTTCATTGATCATAAAAAAAAGCCTTTGATCATTTCAAGCTGTAAAATATGCTTAGGAAAAAAATCCAAAACCATCTCACTATCTTATGTGGAACCTATACACAAGTCAGGAAATCAAATTACAGACAAAACATGGCAAAACAAACTAGCTATAAGGTGGCAAAGAAGTGAGGCAGGGTTGCATACTCTGCTTATTTATTCCACCTACCTGTGAAATATATTTTGAAGGAAACTGGATGGAAGAGGACGAGCATGATTTTAAAACTGGAGGAAGACACATCAATAACTTACCCTATGCTGATGATTGTACTCTGATAGCTGAAAGTAAAATGATATGCAAAGTCTAGCAATGAATGTCAAGGAGCATAGTGAAAAATGGGACTAAGATTAATTATAAAGACCAGACTAAGGGCAACAAATACAACAATCAGACTGAGAACTAATAATTAAGATATTGAAGTAGTGGATAGCTTTTACCATTTTGGATGGCCTATTTACAGCCATTTAGAAACAAATCAAGAATATAAGACAAAGGTACATTTCATTACACACTTAGAGTAGAAAACTGAGTTTTACTGAGAGGAAAGAAAGCAATCCATACCTGTATTTGGTACTGAAGAGGCACTGGTAGAACCAATACTATTAGCTCTTGATACAATCATCGCTTTTTTTCTGTTTTCCACAAAGAGTGCTAGAAGATAAACACAAAAGTATTCATAACTCAAACTAATGTAGTAATTCTTTAGATACCATTTGCTGTTCAATAAATTATATTTAAAAAAAAATGAGTCCTGCTTATATTTGAAGCAAATATTCTAATAGGTATTGATTGCAATTATGCAATAGAAAAGAGTAACTGTTTAGTCAGCAAGTACTCTATGCACTGCAGTGAATGGCATTATCATTTGCAAAATTAGTTTCTCTCTCATTTCTTCCTTCCCCTCCGCTGCAATTGGTTCTCTTGTCATTTTTATTTCAAGGCAAGGACACTATTCCCTCCCTATTCACTCACTGTTTTATTGGGAATTCATTCAAAGCACAATATGAAGTAAGCAAAGACTATGTGCTTCTTGAATACTGCTCATGTGAACAAACTTTGGGAAAATAAGAAATGGAAGCAACCATAAATAATGCCTAACTACTAAACTAAAATGTGTGAACTTCCTAGTATTAATTCTTCACAGAAGAATTGTACCAGGGAAAGAGAATGATAAAGGGATTAAAACTTACCAGAATCCATCCCATTGTCATTATAAGAAATATCAACCTGTTGAATTATGTCACAAAGAGAAAATATAGGAGATCATTTTTCCATTGTTCAACTTTGATAACTCAGGTTGTGAGTTGTATTAAATACATTTCCCTAAGCATCTCTTAAAGCTCCATAGTGAATACACAAAGAGGTATGTTCAATGGATCTACTGTTATCTCACATAGAATATATAAAATAAGTAAGCACTGCCTATAAACACACATAGAAACAGTCCAATTTGTATCATCAGTTTTTGGCCTATTTCTGAGGAACAAACTGAGGCATGTTTTTACAATACTAAGCCAACATTTCGTATATTTTCCTCTGGAAAAAAATATCCCTATGGAAAGAGTTAAATTACAATGCAAGGATATAGTCCCCTAAAATGCTTCAGTCTTACCCTTGCACAATTTGTTGCAATAGAGAAACAAGACAGGAAGCAATGACATGTTGCAACATTAAAAGTTATAAAGTTCAAACTCTGGATATGAGGGAAACAATATTTTGCCTCAAAGACAATATAGTAATATAAATTAGAAAGTTGGTCACTCTTCTGTTCTATCCAGCATACTAGTGACAGTAATACTTAATAAAGTGCAATCAATAAAGTGTCAGATAAAAAGTTATTTTTCAATAAAGATAGTTTTGAGCATGCCAATCATGCTTATATTTACTATTTATAATTTTAAGGTGAGAACTGTCTGTCTTCATTTCTGTTTTATGTAGCATAATTTGCAATGAGATAAGCAGCAGCAAATTTACTAGCTCACCTATAAACAAACATCGTCATCCGCACCTTAATTATCATGGCAGAAAAAGCTACTGCTATCAATGGAGCAACAGTCTTATTAATTCCAGGAGTAATCTCTTTAGAATCTTAAAGTGTCCATTTTATTATGCTATCTATGCAACAAACCAAATTCCACGAATCTTGGCATGAAATATTCCTGAGAAGCCAATGGCTATGTTTACACAACTTATTACTCCATGGCTTATTAAACCATCGTGTATCCAATTAATCCAGTTGAGAGTTTGCACAACAGCGCGCAATCACCCCGGCTACATTTGCTCACTGAACCGAACTAATGTATCGGCTACCTTCAGCCTAGCATATTGCAGGAACCCAACCTAAATATCACTCCCATCCGAGTTACAGGCAACGGAAAAGTAGAAACACTAACTTTCTACGGTTAACTCAACACGGCAAAAAAAAAAAAAAGCAATCTTCCTATGTTCAGAGAGGTTCGCTAGACTACTACTTTATAATACTGGATCCCAACAAAAAACTAAAATCTCTCCTAAAAAATACTGTCTGCTCTGACAGCTGATTCTGTCCCTCGCTTTTCCTACTCGCATCGCTCACTTTTCCTCCCCAAGGAGCTTCCGAAGAGACGCTCGACGCCTCCGCCATCTTTCCCCCTACCTTTGGCACATGCTCACGTATCATCTCCAGAGCGGCCAATCAAGTTCGGGGAGCACACTTCCAGGAAGAAGGAGCTTGGATCGGAAGGGATGCTGGGAGAAGTAGTTTCTTTGGTCTCTAATTAACTCTCTGTGGTCTCCAGCAGCCTGAATGTAAGAAATCGCGCTGGCCTGTCTTTTGCCCATGTGCTAATGACTGCGGATTCGCATCTCCATTTAAATCCGTCATAACTTCATCTTGGCCGAGAGGGAAGGTAACTGGGAATCCTCCCCAGAGGTTCCTCCCAAATGATCTTCGGAGGGCGCCGTTGAAATAAAACCCGCCTTGTTTTCTAAGCCTTCTTGATGGAGCGCGTGTAAGGAAAGGAACCCGGAAGTGTTTATTGCTGGAGATCGGCCGGACGGGGAGGATATTTAGGGGCGACATGGCGGATCCTACGGAGGAGCTCGCCAAGCTCGAGTATCTGTCGCTCGTTTCCAAAGTTTGCACTGAGCTCGACAACCATCTGGGCATCAACGACAAGGATCTAGGTGGGTCTCGGACTGGAGAGGGATGGAGGGAAGCCAAGGCTTCAGGGGGGCATCGTGGCTCGTGGGTTCTGTGAGGCGTCTGATGGACGGTCCCCTTAGTCTGTCTTCACCGCCTTATTTCTTCCCCGGCCTTCTGCTACTTCGCGCAGTGAATTCTTGTGGCAAAGCTGCTTGGGCCTCTGTATTTCCTCCAACGGAGCTTGTTGTTTCTTTGATTACAGTCTCGTAAGGTAGCTGTGCCCTTTTTCATTTACTGGAGAACTCAATCGCAAAAATGAGGCTTGTTTTGCTTCAGTTGGTTCTGAAGAAGACTGTAAAACAGTCTGACGTAGCGTTAAATTACAACTGCATTTTGAGCATCTGTTAACAGTTTTCCTAGGACAGACAGAATTGTATGTTGCCCTAAATCAATAGAAAATTCTGGTTTTCTTATGGTTTTTTTTAATCTATATATATTTATGGCAAAGAAGTTAGATTAGCAATATATGTAGAAAATATGCCCGTAATTGTGGCTGTTCCAAGATACCCAGTACATAAATTAACATCCCAGGTCCTGCATCTTTCCATATGTCAACTTGATTAATTATGCTGAACATTTTCTCTCTTTCATGACACAAGTTGTATGGATTGCTTGTTTGTTATCTTGAGTTATTTTGTATCAGTAGTATGTATGCCCTATTTATATGTTCTGGCTTACTGAAATTAATTGTGATGCTCTGGTTCTGTTAACAATCAATGGCAGAGGTGGAAGCAGATGTTAGCTATCCCAATTTAAGTATTTAAGGTATCCCAATTTAAGTTTTTAAGAATACTGTTAAAATACTGAAATTTGCAGATGATACAACAGTCATTGGTCTCATTTGAGATGGTGATGAATCTGCATATAGACTGGAGGCTGAACAACTGTCCCTTTGGTGCAGCAGAATAATCTGAAGCTGAACACACTTAAAACTGCAGGTGTGATAGATTTTAGGAGGAGCCCTCCTATTGTATCACCTCTTACAATATTAGACAACACAGTATCAGCAGTCGAGATCTTCAAGTTTCTGGGTTCTATAATCTTCTACAATAAGGATTTGAGATGGACACCTTACATTAAATCATTAAAAAGGCACAACAAAGAATGTTTTTCCTGTGTCAACTCAGAAAGCTCAGGCTGCCAAAGGAGCTGCTGATACAGTTTTGCAGAAGAATTATTGACTCTCATTTGTACTACTATAATTGTCTGATTTGGCACAGCAACCAAACAGGACAGTTACAGACTTCAAAGGATCATTAGGACTACAGAAAAAACCATTGCAACTAGCCTGCTTTCCATTGAGGACCTGTATACAGCACAAGCCAGAAAGAGGGCTGAGAAAATATCTACAGACCCCTCATATCCTGGACATAAACTCTTTCAACTCCTCCCCTCAAGATGCCACTATAGGGCATTGCATGGCAAAACAACTAGACACAAAGACAGCTTTCCCCTCATGTCATCACTCTGTTAAACACCTAATTCCCTCTCTTATACCTAAGGATATTTACCCATATAGAATAGAATAGAATAATATTAGAATAGAATATAGAAAATATAGAATAGAAAATATAGAATAGAATAGAATTCTTTATTGGCCAAGTGGATTGGACACACAAGGAATTTGTCTTAGGTGTATATGCTCTCAGTGTACATAAGGAGAATAAAATACATTCATCAAGAATAAAAAGATACAACACTTAGTGATAGTCAAGGTTACTAATAAGCTATCAAATCGTACTAGGAAACAAACAATAATTGAAAGATACAAGCAACATGGTTATAGTAATAAGTGGGAAGAGATATTTACTAGTAAGAAAGAGAAGAATAATAGTAATACAGTCTTAGTAAATTATTTGACAGTGTTGTGGCAATTAGTTGTTAAGCAGAGTGATGGCATTCGGGGAAAAAACTGTCCTTGTGTCACATTAACTTTGTCCTCTGTGAATGCAACAGATTTTGAGTACAGGTAAATATCTTGTCAAAGTTTTCAATAAGTACTGTAATATAGTAGCAGATATTTCATTTAGAGCACAGTACTGAACAAGTGGCAAAATTTTCTGTGCTTCATGGTTGCTGGTATCAGTTGCAATTCCAAATCATTTAATGTTACTTAGTGATTTTATAAATTTGGAAATGATATGGGGTACAATAACATTTTTTATAATTGCCTCAGTTTTGATTCTAGCTTGTTATATTTTTTGTGGTTTCTAAGTCCTCAAACAACGTAAGCATCAAACCAGTGTGGTGATTTGTGTGACTGATGATGAGTAACTGCCAAATGCTTAAGTTGCTTTTTGAGTATATTTAGTTCAAGATTGTTCTGGTTGCACCACAAGGCTAGTTGTTCAACCTCCGGTCTGTATGCAGATTCATCATTTTCTTGAATGAGACCAATCACTGTTGTATCATCTGCAAACTTCAGTATTTTAACAGAGGGATCTTTTGAGATGCAGTCATTGGTGTATAGAGAGAAGAGAAGTGGAGAGAGCACACAGCCCTGGGGGACTCCTGTGCTAATTGTGCAGGTATCTGATGTATTGCTATTATCCTTCTCATCTTTCCTATTACCATCTCCTATTGATCTCTAATGACTTATCGCTTTGTTGTTTTATCTTATGATTTATGATTCATCACTTTGTTGTATGTATGTATTCTGAGAGCTTATGCACTGGAGGTCAATAAAAAATATTTTATTCTATTAAGTTTTTGGTCCCAAGGAAGTGAACAACATCCACAAATCTGTGAATCTGTTTACATCCATGTCCTTCCTCAATGGTTAAGGCCTCCCATGAAACATATAGTTATATCTATGTCGTGGTGATTTTGTTCTTGAGTGAGTGGGTAGTGCCAGTAACAATTAAGGAGGAGATAGTTCATCCCAGCCTCAGGAAACTGTAACTGGACCAAATGCTGTTGGAGAATTCTTGCCCTTCCATTCTTGGTGAAGAATGTAGAAAAAGTGATCAGGCTGGGACTTCAGAGAACCCTGGAAGAAGCTGATTATCTAATCCCCTTTCATAAGGGTTCAAGACCTGGGTGTAGTGAGATATTAATTGCACTTGATCATCTCCGGAGAGAATAACAGAATAACACTTGGAAGGGACCTTGGAGGTCTTCTGGTCCAATCCCCTGTTCAAGCAGGATACCCAATAGGGCCTATATACCATTCTAGACAAGTGGCTGCCTAGTCTCTTCTTAAAAGCCTCCAGTGAATGGAGCATACATAACTTCTGAAGGCAAGCCATTCCACTGGTTGATAGTTCTGCTGTTAGGAAATTTTTCCTTAGTTGTAGGTTGGAATTCTTGATTAGTTTCCATCCATTGCTTCTTGTCTTGCCTTCAGGTGCATTGGAAAGTAGGTTGACCCCCCCCCCTCTCTCTTCTTATTGGCAAGTCCCTCAAATATCTGCTATTATGTCACCCCTGGTCTTTCTTTTCACTAGACTAGACATACCCAATTACTGCAACTGTTCTTAATTTTTTAGCCTCCAGTCCCTAATCTAATCAACAAAGAGCATCTTTGTTGCTCTTTTCTGCACTCTTTCCAGAATCTCAACTTCTTTTTTATAATAGGTGACAAAAACTAGATGCTGTATTCTAAGTATGGTCTTACTAAGACTTCATAAAGCAATACTAATACTTCACATGATCATGATTCAACCTAGGATTGCATTGGCTTTTTTGGCTCCTGCTGTACACTTCTAGCTCATATTTGACTGTCCACTAGGACTCCAAAATCCCTTTCAAGATTACTGCTATTGAGCCAGGTTTCATCTAATGTAGTAATAAATGCATTCTGGCCCTCCTTATTCTCTTGGCAATTTTCAGTATCCTTGATCATGCTATGCTATTCAAGATTCTGGTTATCAATTATTAAGCTATTCATAGCACAGAACCAGGTTATTTGTGCCACTGTCTCTAGTTGTTTCTTCCTATCCCCTCTACAAGTCTCTTCTATCAAACAGCATCATGTAATGGTACTCAGAAAGTGTGCCTTCTCTATTATGGTGCCCGTCCTATGGAACAGCATGCTCCCAATCTTGCCAGCCTTTTCTTAGACATTGAAGACCTGGGCTAAGATACTAGTGGGCTTATTTTAATGGAAATATTTGTCTGGATTAGGAGTCATGCTAAAGATTATGTTTAATTGGTTTTTTAATTATTTCCTTCTTGTTTTCAATTGATTATTGGCCACTGTTACTCACAATGGGCAGCCATAAAATTAAATGAATAAAGTAGAATTGAGTGTGTAAATAATTTCAGCATAATAATTTCTCTTTAATTTTTCTGTTCACAGCCGAATTTGTGATCAGTCTTGCAGAGAGAAATACAAACTTTGATACTTTCAAAACAGCTCTGGTGAAGAATGGTGCTGAGTTCACAGTAAGGAATTGTTAAAATCTTTTGAAGATATCATGTGGTATATCAGAAGTACATAATCTGAGGCTCCCAAATACTTGAGTACAAGCTCCAGACATATTACCAAATTGTAACCTCTAATATTCCATGGGAAAAAAATCAATATATAATAAAAATAATAATATTAACAATATTCAAAGTAAACATTTTGTCTGTCCCCTTACTCTCTTAAGTGGGTCCGTATCAAGCCATTCAAAGGTCAAATGTATCATCAACCCAGAAAAAATACAGTACAGTACTGCTTTAGGGAGGGATGTTGGCTTTATTGCTATTGAACTTTACTAAAAAAAAATTGCAGCTTCTAGAAATTTTGTTTTCTTTTTCTTTATTTACCATTTTAGGACTCCCTCGTCAGCAATCTGCTCCGTCTTATACAGACAATGCGGCCTCCTGCAAAAGCTTCCACTAGCAAAGGTTAATATTTTTTGCCATTCATCAATTGTAAGACACATGGATTCTTATGGACATGGATTAATTTGTTTACCTGAGAAAAGAAAGTTGCAATAAAAATTAAAAATTGGTTGTAAGTCATTGAAATTGTAAAATTTTAAAATAAATGGGGCAGACAAATCTGTCCTATATGTTTAGAGGCCAAAACAGATTATGGAGTAGCTACATCAATTATTCTAAGGATTGTTGTTCTCATGTTATTTAATCTTGCAAAAGACCCTGGATTCCTGCCATTACTTGCAGACTTTCAATGAATGGTTCCTTGATATCCCAAGCATTTGATCTTGTTAAAATGAAGGTAGCCTCTTCAAGTGAAAGATGCCTTCAAAAAATAAGCACTTACCTTTCCAGAGGTACCGTATTTTTTGGAGTATAAGACGCACTTCCCCCCCCCCAAAAGAGGGTGGAAATGTTGGTGCGTCTTATACACCGAATACAGCAATTTTTGGCCTCCTGAAACCCCGCCCTGCGCGTCCCGTTTTTGCAAAAACGGCGCACGCAGAGCAATGTTCCCTCTGACATTGAAAATTGCTGCACGGCAGTTGGAAACTGCTGCGCGGCGATTTCCTGTCAGGTGCGCGGCCGCGCAGCAATGTTCCCTCTGACATTGAAAATCGCTGCACGGCAGTTGGAAACTGCCACGTGGCATTTCCCTGTCACGTGCGTGGCCGCGCAGCTTAGAGGGAACATTGGCGCAGAGGCTTTGGGAGGCCTGCAGAGTGCAGCTGGGGGAGGGCCAAAACGTGACGCATGGGGGGTTTGGGAGGCAAAAAACGTGCCAGTTTTTCGCAAAAACGGTGTTTTTGCCCTCCCCAGCCCCCAGGAGCACTCTGCAGACCTCCCAAACCCTCTGCCAACCCCGTAAAAACTGGCCCATTTTTCACCTCCCAACCCCCCCACGCATCGTGTTTTTTCCCTCCCCAGCCCCCAGGAGCACTCTGCAGGCCTCCCAAAGCCTCTGCGTGCCCCATTTTTACGAAAAACAGGCCTGTTTTCACGAAAAACAGGTCTGTTTTTTCGCCATCCAAATGCTCCACGCATTGCGTTTTTGTCCTCCCCAGCCCCCAGGAGCACTCTGCAGGCCTCCCAAACCCTCTGCGCACCCCGTTTTTCACAAAAACAGGGTGCACAGAGGGTTTGGGAGGCCTGCAGAGTGCTCCTGGGGGCCTGGGAGGGCAAAAAAAAATTTTTTTTTGTTTACCTCTTCCAAATCTTGGTGCGTCTTATATTCCAGTGCGTCCTATAGTCCGAAAAATACGGTATATGGTACAACATAACCAGGATATATAAATTAAAATATAATTTTCCACTTTGTGAAATTGTGAGCAAAAAAATATTGCCACATTTTAGTAGGACAGTAGAGATTTTTCAGTTGCTTATTCCTAATAGTGACTAGATTATAAATCTCTCTGGAGACTGTTTCAAATTCTGTGAATAGTTGAGCATACACTTTATCTCGTAAATATCATTTTTCCTATCCTGTACCCATTATCCAAGCTTTCCAATATGACTAGCAAAGTCATATGCAAGCAGGAAAGAAAAATAAAGAATATTTTTCAAAGAGTTTTAAAAAGTAGAAATATTTCTTGTGATGTAAGAAAAATCCGTTTAAATTTATGGGGGTTTTTGTTTTGTTTTTTGCTATCACATTAGATATTATTAAACCAAAAACAGAAAAAGATAAGCTGAAGGACTTGTTTCCAGCCTTGTGTCGGCCAGATAATCCCATGGTGAGGGTAGGTGTGTGAGTTTCCTTCTTTACTGACAAATACATTGAGGGTAAAAGAAATTGGGAATACTTACTTACTGATAGTAGAACTCTGTCATTAAGTGACATGTCATAAGTTGGAAAATCACATGACTGTGCCACTTAGCAGTGGCAGTTACAACAGTCCATCATTAAGCAAGGACTGTGCAGATTGTTAAGTACGGACCTCCTTTCTGACTTTATGGGTGCTTCCCCATTAATTTTGCTTGTGGGAAGCTGGCAGGGAACATCACAAATTGCAATCACATAACTGCAAGGATACTGTGACGGCCATAAATATAAAATCCTGTCACAACTACCAGTACCAGTGTCACCTGTGTAAGAATGAAACAATTGGGAGCAACATAGCAAAAATTCTGTGCAAGACCCCACACGTAATGTTAGTTAAAAGGGCACCGGAGGGAAGAAGTTATATATAGCCAGTGAAGGAAGTTTTCAGGATGAATAAAAAATGCATTCCCCCAAAGCAATAGAAAAATGTCTGCTGCCCTAAATTGATGGAGATCTGTTATTTAATCACTTTCTCTCTTTTTGGGGGGGGGGGGTTGGTTTGAATATATGTCTTGTTAATTTATAATGTCTATTCAAAGAGTTACTTGGAAATTAGTTTGTTAACTTTATTTATTTACTTAATGGACTTTATATGGTTGTCCAGCTTGCACATTTGACTCTGTACTGTTGACATAGGATTAAAAACACAAAACAAAATAATAAACATATAAAGCACAAAACCCCTGCAACCCCTACAGCCACTGAGGGGTTAAATGTAGTTGAAAACATATTTTTATTAATTATTTATTTATATGCTGCCTGACTCCCAGTAACTTTGGGTATTTTTCAAGGCCTTTTTCAATCGTCTGCATGATTTTCAAAGCCTTACAAAAGGGCAGAAGGGTTGGGGCTATCCAAATATTGGGCAATTTGATTTTCTAGAGGGCAGATATTATGACAGTTAAGCTACACTTTCTGGGTCCTGCTTGGTGGTGTAGTTTCATAGGGGAGACCCAAAGCCTGCCCATCCTGTTGGATCCCCTGAAACAATCAGAGATAGGTGATTACTTGGCCCTTTACCAGAATGCTTGTGAGGATTTCAAGATATGACAACTAAATAGCATACATAACATATTTAAGGAAAAAATAAAAAGATCATTGAAAATTGTAGGCAGATTTATCGTAGTGTGCTGTTGTCTTAGAAAAGTGAATTGCAACTTGATTTGACTACTATCTTTATCCCATTTTCTCAGTATTGTTTGTACCAGATTGTATTTATTCACGGTGATGTTACTTAATTGGTGACCCACTGCATTTCTGAAAATGAAATCTGTTTACGGAAACGTCACATAGCTGTGCCTCAAAACAAAAATTTCTAATATTTCTTTCTCAAGGCCACATGGCAACTGCCATCATATAGGTTTGAGAGAATTGCTGAGGGAATATCTTGCTGCCCTAAGGACTTTTTCTTCTTCTTGAATAGACAATGCTGGATGAAGATGATGTGAAAGTGGCTGCCGATGCTCTCCAAGAGCTGGAAGCTTTAATGCCATCTGCGGGCAGGCAGGAAAAACACCGGAATAATGAAGATCAGTAAGTTCCCTTTGTCTTATTTCTCTCAGAAAGAATTTTTTCACCTTAAAAATTATAGATTATCTAGCTTAATATTTTTATATTAGATGAAGCATCTTTTCAAAGAATTGCAAATAGATTAAGCAAAATAGGGATGTAGTCTGTAGTAAAGATGTAATACAATATTTGGGTTTTATTTCTGTGTTTTTAATAGCTATCGATATTCTTCTGTTAGTAGCTTTACATCAAGTGTCAGTTTGGTATGGTGGTTATGAGGCTAGAAACCAGGAGACTGACTTCTAGTCCCATGTTAAGCACAAAACCAACTGAGTGATCTTGTGCCAGTCATTCTCAGCCTTAAAAAGGAAGCAGTGGCAAATCACTTATAAAATCAGGAAAACTGCAGGGATTTGTCCAGGCAGTAGCCAGGAATTAAGAAGTGACTTGAAAACGCACACGCACACACACACACACACACACACACACACACACACACACAATATTGCAATGGAATTAAATTGTACCTGGTCTCTTGCTCATTAATGTCTAATGACATGTCTGAAATAAGCAGTTTTTTGCTTGCTTTCTCTCCGTATTCAAAGTATTATAAAGTTGCAACTGTTATAAATATATCTGATGCAACAAAACAAAAAAAAACACAAGAGCAAATAACACTGTAGAAGAATAAAGGAGTCTCCATTGGGCATCGCAAGTAATCATCCAAGCAGTAGTGACTATTGGGATCCATACAACCATCTTTAAGTTGTACTGTAGTGACTGGCATCTAAGTAGAAATGAGCATAATTTCAGTATGTTTTGTTGGTAGAGCCAAGAAAAAGCATAGGAGTCGCAGTCGTAGTAGAGATCGAAAGCGGAAACGAAAATCATCCTCTCGCTCCCGGACACGGGAACGACATAAGGGTAAATCCAGATACCGCTCCAGGAGCAGAAGTCCTAGCTGGGACCACAAAGAAAGAGAGAGAGCTGGAGAGAAAAGCAGTGAAAGATGGAGGGATAAGCATGTGGACCGCCCTCCACCTGAGGAGCCTTCCATTGGTGACATCTACAATGGCAAAGTTACCAGCATCATGCAGTTTGGATGTTTTGTTCAGCTTGAAGGACTCAGGTATATGATGTCATCGTTTCCCTATCCTGCTGAAAATCGATACAATTTAAAAAGTATTATAAGTTAGGCAATCTTTTTAGTGTATTTAGTGTAGTGTAGCCATTGCTACAAACTATTTGAATTTTTATGATTTCATGTACCATATATTGTATGTGTTAACTCCTGAAGAAAGATTTTATGTTATTTTTAAGGCTTGTTTGCCAGTTTTTATAAAATTGCCTTACATTTTAACTGAAATCATTAGCCAGTAGTCAGGAAAGTTATATAGGAGTGAATTGCTTCTTGTAAATGTTAAAGGATTAATTTTTAAGCAACTTTTTAAAGGTTAAGAATATAAATCAAATATGTCAGCTAATAGTATTACTATAACAAACTTCATGAATTTTGTGCAGGAAGAACTAATGTTTCTAAAATACTTTGTGCTTTTGGTATTAGAAGACAGCACTGAGTTATTCTTGCTCCTCTTCCTGTATCTTATTTCCTTTAGGAAACGCTGGGAAGGACTGGTCCACATCTCAGAATTACGTAGGGAAGGAAGAGTTGCTAATGTGGCTGATGTAGTGAGCAAGGGCCAGCGGGTCAAAGTCAAAGTACTCTCCTTCACTGGCTCAAAAACTAGCCTTAGCATGAAAGTAAGTCAGACCTCTCTATTGTCTATTAGATAATTTGACTTTTACTCTGCTGACTTTTAGATCTATTATTGTTTTGATTTCAGTTTCTCAGTGGAATGGAAGTGATTGAGTAAAGTACAAACCACCATGAGTACAATTAGAAAATATTGTATGACAGCTATGACATTTTGACATCAGAAACAAATAGAAACTTAACTTGATTTTTAGCCATAGGTCTTTTGTATTTCCTGCTATTTGTGAGATGTTAGAACAGAAACTGTTATTTATATGACATATTTATGTGTTGCATTAATCACAACTTGAAAAATGAAGGCGTAGCTTTTTGATCCTTTTTGGAAATAATGGCTGAGTAGCGGCATTAATTCTTTAGTTCAGCTTATTTATCAAGCTATTTTTTAAAAAAAACATTTGAGTTATTGTAAGAGGAATTTGGATTGTTTAAAATGGCTAATGGCAGTATATTTATTTAACATGTTCTTGATTTCACTGCTTGGTCAGGATGCATAAGTAATGTCTAAAACTCTTGAAGTACTATTAGTTTCAGAATGTGTTGTAGATGGCTTTGAATCTTGAGTTTTAAATAAACTATCACTAAGGTGGATATTAGGAATTTTGATATTAAAAGTTGGACTGTTAACAAGTGAGTTGTTTAAAGAATTTTAAGTATATTTCTTAGGATTTTAAGATTCAGGGGAAAAAAACCTCATATCCATCAGATATCCCAAATATTATTAAAAAAAGACTGTCAAGCTCCTTATCTCTCCTCTCTTGCTATATTATGAATACTATTTTATTAATAATAAACTTTTCTTGAATATTTGAAAGAAAAAATGAAAAAGTGTAACTGACGCTATTCCAAAGCACTATGCGAGTACACAGGCCAAGATTATCACAAGATTATCGTCTAATTATATAGCTACAAACATAGAAGCTCCTGCTATTT
Organism: Thermophis baileyi; assembly: GCA_003457575.1. Lineage (NCBI taxonomy): Eukaryota > Metazoa > Chordata > Lepidosauria > Squamata > Dipsadidae > Thermophis > Thermophis baileyi. The sequence goes on from QLTV01000570.1 coordinate 289,636, forward strand.
TCTGTTATGTGATGCAGTTGTGGTTACTATTGGACATGTTGTAAATTGCTCATCTGGGAATATGCCTTGTTGCAGATTACAAAACTAAACTCTCAGTGCCCTTATACAAAGGTAAATTCTTACTATACTATGGAACTGTCTCCTATGTCTGTATTAGGATGTAGATCAAGAGACAGGAGAAGATTTGAACCCAAATAGACGTCGCAACCTCATTGGAGAGTCTGAAGAGACAGCCATGAGAAATCCAGACAGACCCACTCACTTATCTTTGGTCAGTGCTCCTGAAGTAGAAGATGACACATTAGAACGAAAGCGTCTCACTCGTATTTCAGATCCAGAAAAATGGGAAATTAAGCAGGTAATAATTTTCATTATGAAATATGCCTTGATGTTATTCTATAGTTCAGTGGGAGAATTGACTGTGCATAAATTTTCATTTGCTTTGTTTGTTTTGCTTTGATTTTGACTGCTGTAAAAACAGAACGTTTTGCAATTGCTACGCAGCCTGTGGAATTCATCCCCCAATTCGGACTTGACAGCTAACAAAAAGCCCAAGATTTTAACAGTTTTTCTTTTAAATACATATTTGTATTTCCTCCTGTGGATACCAAAGCAGGCTTTTCAGTCATTTTCTCAGCAAACTGGATATTAGCTATTCCAATATGAATCAATGGCCAACTTAGTATCCTGCGATTCTGCTCTAGACTGTCAGCTGATCATGAAGCTTGGCCATTGTTTACCATCTTCTAATAAAGCCATCTAGTTTAACTATTTCAGTATGTGATATAAAGATGTCCATTGAAGACTATTTGGAAACCACGACTGGTAAATAATGTGATAACTAGATTATATTTGAGACTGCCCAGAGAATACATCTCATTAATGAGGATGCTAGTTTTGTTATTTGAAGCTCTATTTATCATATTTTACATTTTGATATGCAATTCAGTATTCAATATAATTTTTAAAGCTCTGTATAATATGGGAGTTGGATAGTGGATTGAAGTGCTTACTATTATGCAAATTAATCTTTGTCTTGTTTAAGGCCACACAGTCCTTGAGTCTACTTGAGTCTACTTTCCCCTTCACCGGGTCCCCACAGGATTTGGGCCTCTTCTGCACTCTCCCATCCCCACACTGTGCACTTATCTTTCGAAGATCTCTACAGCTCTGGACCTCATGTTGGGGTAGAATGGCAGGCCACTCCTTCCCTCAGCATTTCTGGGCCATGCAGCCATGTCATAGAAGCAGCCGCCATTTCAGTGTGACCACCATGTCAGTGCTGTGCAGTCTGGGTTAGGGAAACAGTGAGGCTACTCATTGAAATTGCAACTGCTTCTGGGACATGGTTATGCAGCCCAGGAATGCTGAGTGATGGAATGGCCTGCCGTCCTTCCCCAATGTGAGGTCCGGAGCTCTGGAGATTTTCAAAAGGTAAGTGTGCAATCTGTGACAGGAGATGGGGAGGAGGCCTACGTCCTGAGGGGACCTGGTGGGCCTCCTCCCCATCTTCTGTCCAAGGAGCCAAGGCTTGCAGGACAGGATGGTGGGGGAGATTGGCAGGGGGCGCTACAGTGTCCCTGTGGTTGGAATATGGAATAAGGGTGAATTACCGTGGGGACGTTGCAGTGGCTGTAACTTTGATACAGGGTTATCAGTAGTTTTGGGGACATCTCTTTTAACTTCAAACAGTTGCTAAGCAACTAGTCATAAGTTGAGGATTCCCTGTATGTAGTAAGTCATCTTGAGAAATCCTTCTCCTCTTTTCTAAGATGGTATAAGTAGTATGGCAGAACTTACCTATTGTACTGTTTCCTGTTAGGCCATTGTTTGAGATACTTCATACCCCCTTGAAATGAAATTGAACAGATGATCACAAAATCTGGGTAGCTTCCTTAGCTGTGATATTTTTCATATTAAAAGTTCTTCCTACATGAATCTGGGATTTATGTTGCTGCTATACAGTTTTAAGATAATTTATTGCATTTTTCAAATACTCATTGAAGCAAGTAACACAGAACAATCCCAAATTGACCCATTCTCAAATTGGTAAAGGGAGGCGCCTTGCTCTGAACATGACAATTTCATTATAGTTACTATGATTCTTAGCAGTTCTACGAGAGATTCTGTGTCAATATGAAAAGAAGGTTAGCTTTTTTTTTCTTTTTTACAAAATCTGTGCTTAGAAAAAGTAGTACCTCTTTGTTGTGTCTTTGAGGATACATATAACCATTTGCCTCACTCCCAGATGATTGCTGCTAACGTGCTTTCCAAGGAGGAGTTTCCTGACTTTGATGAAGAAACTGGAATCTTGCCAAAGGTTGATGATGAGGAAGGTAAAACCATAATAGATCTAGTAATGGTCTAGATATGATGCATCAGTGTATTTCACAAAGTAGTTACTTTTTTTGCTCCTCATTTGTGTTGAATTTGGGAATGCTAATTCAGATTCTTTTCAGCAGATTATTGTCAGTTCAGATAATTGCTTAAGATACTTTCATGTTATGGAAGAGAGATTGTTCTTTCATAATCTTTGTATCTCCAGCAATCCAGAGTCCAGAACTGTGGGTTGTATTGAAATAAAGTTATGGAGGGGCTGTTCAGCAATAGAAAAGAATGTTGTACCTCAAGTGTATGATAGTTAGCTTTGTATGTTGGTAAATAAAGAGTGGAGGAATTGCTTCGCATAATTAAGCTTTAAATTAAAATTGGAGCTGAATTTAATTTGTTATTCTAGATGAGGATCTGGAAATTGAATTGGTAGAGGAGGAACCACCATTTCTGCGAGGTCATACAAAACAGAGCATGGACATGAGCCCCATTAAAATAGTGAAGGTAAAGAAATACTGTTCTTGGGTCTCTCCATAGAAATGGGGAAGTATGTTTGAATACTGGATTCAGATGGGTTTGTGAAAAGTTAAAATGCTTTTGGTATCCAAAGTACAGTAGAACAATGAAGGGCATTCAAAGCAAATTAATACTCTTTCCCATCATCCCATTCTTCCATATACATGTGCAAAGCACAGTGTCATCTTTCCCTTATCTACATCAGTTCCAGGAATCTCAGCAAGTCCATCTCTTCTTTATTATTTTTGTTAATGGCCATTAACAAAACACTAATCAACATTAGTTAAACAAATTACCAACAAATTCACATTCATTCTGTTTTCTGACTTTGTATTCAGGCTTTGTCCTCTTCACTGTTAAAATTGTGTATGACTGTCAAGTTCTCCTTGCTTTCTTCCTATTCATTTATGTTTTGGATGATGGTTGAGAATCAGTCAGGAGATTCAGGAAGTCTGAAGAAAGAAGTAAGACAACATTTTCTTATTGATTCCAGAATCCTGATGGCTCCCTGTCTCAAGCAGCCATGATGCAAAGTGCACTTGCTAAAGAGAGGCGGGAACTGAAGCAAGCCCAGCGAGAAGCAGAGATGGATTCTATTCCCATGGGGCTCAACAAACACTGGGTGGATCCCCTTCCAGATGGTAATCCCAAACCTTTTTTCAGTATTATTTACTGTCTTCTACAAGCAATCATATTTATTTCAAATCTAAATACACACAACATGATAGGAAATCTGCTTGACAAAACAGTTGTTTCTAGTTTGTGAAATTGCCCAATATTTTCCCCCCTATTAGTCTACTATGAAATAGAATTTCAAAATAATACAGCAACACAGTATAAGACAGTGATGGCGAACCTATGGCACGCGTGCCACAGGTGGCACGTGGAGCCATATCTGAGGGCACGCGAGGCGTTGCCCTATGTCAGCTCCAGCGCGCTGGCCAGCTGATTTTCAGCCTTTCGGAGGGCGGGGGGGGAGGTTGTTTTCGCCTTCCCGAGGCTTCAGGAAAGCCTCCGGAACCTGTGGATGGCAAAAAATGGACCCAACGGCCCAACCGGAAGTTCGTTTCCGAACCGGAGGTTGGGCTGTTGGGCCGTTTTTCACCCTCCCCAGGCTTCAGGAAAGCCTTCTGAAGCCTGGGGAGGGTGAAAAACAGCCCAAGGGCCCAACCGGAAGTTTGTTTGGGCCGTTGGGTCCATTTTTCGCCATCCACAGGCTCTGGAGGCTTTCCTGAAGCCTGGGGAAGGCGAAAAG
>QLTV01000570.1:293793-303829 GCA_003457575.1 Thermophis baileyi
CAGAGAGGCCTGCTAGGCCCAAGATGGGGTGCGGGGGTGTGTGTGTCATGGCACGCATATGTGGGGGGAGGGCATTGCATTATGGGTGTAGGCACACGTGTGCGCGCTATTGCGTGCGTGCGTGCCCTTTTGGCACCTGAGCATAAAAAGGTTCGCCATCACTGGTATAAGAGGTTTAAAAGTGGTATCAATTTTGTTACATTGAATTAAGCTTGTGGGGTTTTTTTTATAATTAGCATGTGGGTGGCTATACACATTTACACACAAATACTTTGAGTCATGACTAGTTTCTCATTCCTTATTATTAAGGATTGTTTTTCCCATTTTCTTTTATTAGATTCCTAAAGTCATATAGATAGAAAGGATCATTTATATTATCATGTCTAGCTCCATGCTCAGTTCAGAAATGTAAATTAAAATATCCCTGCAGATAAGTTTCTAGCACCTGATTGAACATATCCAAGAACCACAAACACTTGTTAATTAGCAATAGCAATAGCAATAGCACTTAGACTTATATACCGCTTTACAGTGCTTTACAGCCCTCTCTAAGCGGTTCACAGAGTCAGCATATTGCCCCCAACAATCTGGGTCCTCATTTTACCCACCTCGGAAGGATGGAAGGCTGAGTCAACCTTGAGCCGGTGAGATTTGAACCGCTGAACTGCAGCTAGCAGTCAGCTGAAGTAGCCTGCAGTACTGCACTCTAACCACTGCGCCACCTCGGCTCTAAACTCGGAACTTTTGGAATGGAGATGCTTATGAATTGGTGCCGAAAAGGTTCGCCATCACTGCTCTAAGCTGTTTACAGAGTCAGCATATTATCTCCAACAATCTGGGTCCTCTTTTACCGGCCTCGGAAGGTAAAATAGAATAGTATTGCTCATTCATCATCATCCACCATTCCATTCAGATATTAACAAAATGAGAAGAACATAGTGTTCCCCCTCCCATAATTATTTTTGAGCAAGGAAAGGGGAGGATCTTACATTTGCTGAAAAAAATACAGGGAATGAATGGAGATGTAAACAGCAAGCTTAGTTGCCATTGAAGAGAGATGGAGAGGTGCTCATCTAGTGAAGATAACTTTTTTGTAACATAAATCTTTCTTTTCTCACTTTCCTTTCCTCTTCAGCTTCCCCTGCCAGTTTTGTCCCTACTGCTTTTTTTTATCTTTCAAGTGCAGCTATTCATTCAAATTATCCCATTTGCATCATACTTTCTTCCCCTTTTATGATGGAGGGATATATTTGTAGGCAATGGCAATAGCACTTAGACTTATATACCGCTTTACAGTGCTTTACAACCCTCTCTAAGCAGTTTACAGAGTCACTATATTGCCCCCAACAATCTGGGTCCTCATTTTATCCACCTCGGAAGGATGAAAGGCTAAGTCAATCTTGAGCCTGGTGAGATTCGATCTGCCAAATTGCAGTCAGCAGAAGTAGCCTGCAGTACTACATTCTAACCACTGTGCCACCGCGGCTCAACACGGCTCAGGCAAACATACATTAAATTTCTGCATATGAGAGTAACAGACAATGGTTAATAATAGGCACATGGAGAGTCAATTACTTTTGATGGATGCTCTGTTTCAAGATTTCTGACAAACACACACAGAAACAGTATTTTGGAAGCAGGAATATTGCAGTTTAGGCAGATAACAGCAGACAGGAATGTGATTCAAATGCCTAATAAAGAGTGCTTGTCAGAAGAGAGCCAAAGACAGTCCAAGAAGCAATAATGTAGTCCTAGCTTAATAACCAGTTGTTTGAAGTTATGACAACTCCCCCAAAGGTACTTATCACCTAGTTCTGGCATTCCGATGGCTGCTCCCCTCCCCACATGACTTCAGATGCTTAGCAACCAGCTCACCTTTATAACCAATTGCAGTATTCTGCAGGGATGTGACACAATTTACAATACTTTTTGCTGGAAACTGGCCTGCTGTTCCTGAGGCTGACAGTTTTGAAGCATAGGCTCAGCTGGAGCAATATCATCAGATTCAAGATCAGAGTCAGCAATTTCATCAGATTCAAGATCAGAGTCAGACTCTAAATACTTTATAATTGTAATGGAATAAATAACTACCAATTAATTATTTTAATTGGTGTTAATAAGTTAATACAATTTATTTTCTGGTCCTTCCCTTTTTTGAAATTATTTTGCTTCTGGCAGATGTATGTGCATGCATTTACATATATGATACTATATATCTCACATATAGTATGTTTTTATTATATATTTTTTTAATAGTTTTTTTATATTTTAACAAGTTTTCTTTATTGCTGTAAGCCACCCAGAGTCCCTTGGGAGTTGGGTGGCATAGAAATACAAATAAACTTAAACTTAAACTTAAACATATATTGAGTAGAAAAGAATTCGAGTATTGGCTTCAGCAGAAGTTGGAAACCTTTCATTGGTAAGACTGGGTATTGCATGGATTTTTTATTGTGATCCTACAAATCTTTTTGGTCCTTCCTTTAGATTAGAGATTATCTTAAATTCAGGATTGTCTCTGATTCTGTTAAGTGTGTTATTCAAATACAATTTAGAATTCCACCTGAACGATGGATATTCAGAACAGGGCAAATGAAGCAAACCAACATATAATAGAAATCTTCTCAATATAGTTCTGTTTGTTCTTGATATGATGACTCTTGTCCCTTCCTTCAATGACTATCCCTTTCTAGTGCATCCCGTCAGTTGTTTTATGTTGCAATATGGATTTATCTCAGACTCATGATTTTTCTTCCTTCCTTCCCAGTGGATGGAAGGCAAATTGCAGCCAACATGCGGGGTATTGGCATGATGCCCAATGACATACCTGAATGGAAGAAGCATGCTTTTGGAGGCAACAAGGCTTCTTATGGCAAAAAGACACAACTGTCAATAATTGAACAGCGAGAAAGTCTTCCAATTTTTCGTCTGAAAGATCAACTCATCCAGGTAAATCTTTAAGAAAAGCAGTTGACTTGAATCATAGTAAGGATCATTAAATCCAGTATCTTGCCTGTTCTAGTCATCTAATCTGGACATACATTGAATTTTACTTATTCTTTGAATCCTGCATTCAAAAATCCTGAAATAAGGATTTTTGATATAATTATTTAATACATTGTTTTCATTTATCCAAAATGCACTTAGCATGGGGTAACACCTGGCTGACATTTGGGTTGAGACATTAAGCAGGGTCATGTCTCACTATTACATGAATGGAAGGTCACTGTAGAGAAACAGGGTTATACACTAGGAAATAAAATAAAAAATTCTAGAAATAAACAGAAGGGAAACAAAAAGGCTATGTATTGTTTTCAGGACAATTGCATTGATGTATCCATGATATCAGCAGAATGAAGCTTCACTCAAAGGAAACTTGACTTTTTATCTGTTAAATATTTTTTCTGCTTTTTATCAAATATCCAAGATGACTTATCTGAAGACTAAATAGCTCTCATTAAGAAAGTAATGAAAAATTTCTGACAAAAGGCGCACATACATTTTGTCAGATATTTTTCATTACTTTCTTACTGAGAGCTATATATATATAAATTATATATATTATATATAAAAATAAACTGTTGCAAACTGTGTCCGTCCTGACATTGCTTAGCCAGAATTCCCAGGTGCTGTTGGTGCAAAAATGATGGAAGTTGTATTTCATTCACAGTTGGAAACCTTCAGGTTTCCTTACCCTGTGGTTAAGTTAGTCGAAAACCTCAAGTACAGGAGATTTGATCACTGAAAATTCTGCCCAGATTTTCTTGTATTTTTCAGTGTGGTCAATTTATTTCTCCTCCCCTCTTCTCTCTAATAGTTAGAACCAAGATTTGAAACAAGATCTGTAAGATTAATAAACAAATTCCTCATTTTGATCTGACACACTCACACTTCTACTTGTTCGTTTTCTTCACTGTGGTGGCTATTGATTTGATTTTAAAAGCAAACAACACCAACCAGATTCCTCCTGAACACCCATTCTCTTTTAAATGAGACTATTTCAATGCTTCACCCTACTTTTTTTCCAGGCAGTTCATGATAACCAGATTCTGATTGTCATTGGTGAGACCGGCTCTGGGAAAACTACACAGATCACACAGTACCTTGCTGAAGCTGGCTACACCACCCGTGGGAAGATTGGCTGCACTCAGCCTCGTCGAGTGGCTGCCATGTCTGTTGCTAAGAGGGTTTCAGAAGAATTTGGCTGTTGTCTAGGACAAGAGGTAAGATGTATTCTGCTGTTTTGTGAATTAATTCTGCAATGTACTGAAAAAAGAAGGAATATAACAAGACTTTAAAGCAGCAGCTGTATTTAACTGTTTTCAACAAATTTATAGAAGCTATATCACTCACTCTAAATTACCCACGACAAAACTTTCTCCTTGAACTCTATAGATAGGAGAGTTTACTCCTTAGAATTTAGATCTGGGCTTGTACACAGTAATCACTTTTCTTTCTCAGAGATTTCTTCCCCATTTGTTAGCACCTGCTGTTTTGAGAATCATGCAGAATAAAGAAAGCTTCATTTGGTTAATTTGAAGGAAATGTATGTTTTGTTTTCTGCAATTTGCTTATTTTGAATATGTTAATTTACATAATTTATTTCAATTAGGTATGCAAAACATGAATATCTTATTTTGTGAAAATTACCGTCTGACTATTGATTTTTTTCCCCAAATTTTAAAGACTACAAACCTTAGTTGTTTCAATAACTATACTTTCTGAAGTTATGTGATATGGTTATTAAATTGTGAAATTTACATAAATTGATGAAGCATATTGTTAGAAAATAAGATATGCATCTGTAATCCAAATATAGAGTAATCCCACCTATTCAGAAAAAAAAGAGGAAAAAAAAACTTGAGTGGCAAAGAGTATTCTATGTGAGAACTCGTTCTCTTGATCAGAAGTAAGTCCGTATCCAAATAAAAAACAGATAAAAACCCAGCCTCCCTACTGAAAGAATAAATAGGGCTGGCATATGATGCATAGTAGTTGCTGGAATTCTTCCAAGATGGCTTCTTTAGTTTTTTCACAATAAAACTACTGATCTGAATTTTTATGTTCTTGGAATTCTATTCTTGATCTTTCTGCCTTGCCAGTTGAAGACGTCTGCTATCCCGTGGGGCTGGAGGGGGTAGGTAGGTTGCTTCATAGTGGGTGTTTGTAATTGGCCAGGCTTACTAGAGCAGTCATGTTGTAAAAGACAACCACGTAGTGATTTTTATAAGTGGGTCCATAACAAAGTCTCAAATTCTAGATGTACCACCAAACTAAAGGCTGTTTGTCCTTGTTCTGTTTGTAACTCCTGCCTCCAAACAAATTGACCTTAATAAGAGTGAAGCAGTTCATCACTGATACTCCTTTTGCTGTATTTTTTGAAGGTTGGTTATACTATCCGATTTGAGGATTGCACTAGTCCTGAAACTGTGATCAAATACATGACAGATGGAATGCTGCTTCGCGAGTGCCTCATTGATCCGGATCTGACACAGTATGCAATCATAATGTTGGATGAAGCCCATGAACGCACTATACATACTGATGTACTCTTTGGTCTCCTGAAAAAGGTATGAACTCTTTCAAATCATCCACAATACTAAAATGATGAAGCAGAAAATTGCTCAAAGAAAGCAAAGAGGCAAGTTTGTCCTGAGGTTCAACCACATATTGATCCTTCTGTTTATATTCTGCCTTCTTTTTTCCCCCTTTTTTTTAATGTACCCCATTTTTTTCTTTGCAGACAGTTCAGAAGAGACAAGACATGAAATTAATAGTGACCTCAGCTACACTGGATGCAGTTAAATTCTCTCAGTATTTCTATGAGGCTCCTATCTTTACCATTCCTGGTAGGACATACCCAGTCGAGATTCTCTACACCAAGGAACCTGAGACGGATTACTTAGATGCCAGCCTGATTACAGTCATGCAGATCCACTTGACAGAACCTCCAGGTGAGTCATGGCATGAGAACGACGTTGAGACTTTCTCTAGAAGTTGCTTTCAAACTGGGAAAATATTCAGTACATTCAGTGTAATTATATTGGCCATATTTGTTACATTGAATTTGATTTCAATTTAATTAAGATCTGAACCGGCCCAGAATAGTTTTACAGTCTCTCTTCATTCTCCTCCTCAAATTCCCAAGTGAGCATTCCAAAGTTTAATATGGGCCTGAGACTGAAAAAGGTTGCATGCATGCTTCTGTAAAGCCTCTTTTATTGTCTAAACCAGAGGTCTTCAAACTTGGCAACTTTAAGACTTGTGTTCTTCAACTCCCAGAATTCTCCAGCCACCATAGCTGGCTGGAGAATTCTGGGAGTTGAAGTCCACAAGTCTTAAAGTTGCCAAGTTTGGGGACCCCTGGTCTAAATAAACTCTTTAAGCTTGCAATCCCTTTTCCCTTTTATACTAGTTAAGTCAGAATGGGATTTTCATTTTTAATAATAAATGCACAAGATTTATTATTATAGCCTCCAGTGGAAGCTATAAAATTTTTATAGTGAATATACCTGTTCCTTGAGATAGAATAAAAATATTCGATGTAAATAACTCTGATAAGACAGCTTTCTTGCTCTTGGGAGCCTAATTTGCCATTTCTAGTGTAAAGAGTTTTAGTTTTTATGGATGAAGTAATTCCTGAGGAGATATCTGCTATTAATTTAGACTCTTTTTAATGTTGTTGGATTTCTTTGGCAATCACAAATCTAGCTACTACACAATTCTGATATTGTTAAATGAGAACTTTGCTTAAATACAAACATATATCTAAACCAGCTTATATATTAAAAGGAGAAATATTCAATATGTTACTGAAGAATAAAGGCAGAATTTCTGTATAAAACTACTGGATAAAGAAGCAAAATTTTACATAGGTTTTTAAGGGGGGGAAATGGAAATTTCAGGGAAAATCATATTATATAAAATTTTATTTATTAAATTTATTTACTGCCCGTCTCGCCATAGTCTAGTCTTATCAGTATATTTTCCCCATCCATAGTTGCAGTATATCTCCTAATTTTAAATTTATTCTACCTGATTTACATAACCGTTATTGATTAGTAAGCAGGAGAACGGGTACCATGCTCAGTTTAACATATCAACATCATCTAATTTTTCATCTTCACTCAGCAAAGAAGTATCTGTCATTATGTTTCTTTTTCCCCTAGATGATATACAGTTCCATTATTCAGAACAAATCGTTAAAATTTTACTCCATTTGTCTACTTTTTAATGTAGTCTCACAACTGTAAAAGCCACATGCTTGCTTTTTTACATAAAATCAGACTGAAAAACAAATCACAAGAAAAATCTGAAATCTCACACCATTGTCTGTTTCTTAATTGTAAGTGTTGTTTTTATATTGGCCTGACTATATGATTTGCTTTTCTCTCACGCAGGTGACATCTTGGTGTTCTTGACTGGCCAGGAAGAAATCGATACAGCTTGTGAAATTCTCTACGAGCGAATGAAGTCCCTCGGCCCGGATGTTCCTGAGCTGATAATCTTGCCTGTTTATTCAGCACTACCTAGTGAGATGCAGACACGGATCTTTGATCCAGCTCCCCCGGGAAGTCGAAAGGTATCTATTCCCACATGTGTGGTTTTGTTTTTGTTTTTTCTAGATGGTTGTTATCTTCCAATGTAATGTAATTAATAATCAAATCTTTTCTAGAACAGGGGGTCTATTGAGCATCTTGTTCTCAAAAGTGAAATGTTTCTTTGAAACCTGTTAAAAGGCTGGGAGACATTTTCCAATTCCTATTGTCTTTTCGTTCTATAAATATGGGAATTCCTGATCACTTCATTAATGGGGGGGGAGGCGATGTTTTTGAGGTGCTGAGAGGAAGTTGCATATATTTGATGGTAAATCAAAGACAGAATAGAGTTGCTTGACAGTGAGATGGGCAGCATATAAATAAAATAAATAAATAAATCAGCAAGTTTACATATTGAGTGAAAAATTAAAAGGATTCTTGGGTATGTATTATTTCTTGTTATCATTTTAATAGCCTCAGTTAACCCTAAAACTTCAATCCCTGTCCTCTGTTTTATTCTTCAGATGCCTTTTGGGGGTGGGGTGGGGGAATAAAATCAGATTATAAATTTAGCATCTTCTCAGTGAAGATATTTACAAATTCATTTAGATTCTATGTTAGAGCACTATGAATGTTAAGCTTATTTTTTGTGGTTTGCTCAGGATTTTGCTGAACTAAAAAGCAACAGTAATGGATTTGCTTCAGCACAGTCTATGTGAACAACATCAATACCAAAAATATAGTTATTCCCTCTTAGGTTGAGGCTTCTTCTGAATACACTCTTAATATTTATCAGCAAGAAAGAAAAGAGGTGTAAAGAATAAAAGATAAGTGTATAAAGTGATATAAGACATAGAAAGAGAGGTAGAAATATAGTGAATGGAGTGGGCATAAACTAGGTTTAGCTATGTTTTCTTTTGTTATATTAGTCTTTTAATTTGGGGGGGATGTTTACAATTTATTATTCTGTTTATGCAGTGTGTGTACAGTATAAAATTGCTTATTCTGAAAAGAAATATGGGTATACATGCATGCGTGTATATGTATATGCGTGTGTGTGTACATATATATCCCCATTTCTTAAAATTTCTTATTTTCTTCCTTCATTCTGTTCATTAATCCCATCAATGTTGGACTTGATATTTTCCCTAATAGAGTACATTAATTTTTAAAAAATCTATCACAGAGGAGACTTTCACTTCTTGAACTGCTTCTTACAATTTTATTTTAATTAATCTAATACTTGGAAATTTTTTGTTTCGAAATCAGATATGGCAGTTCTGGGCAATGTGTCTGTATCTGTCTATTTGTATGTATGTATGTATGTATGTATGTATGTATGTATGTATGTATGTATGTATGTATGTATGTATGTATGTACCAAATTTATCAGCCATCTCATCAAAGGCAACTGGGTACCGCACAACAAATGGATAAAACCACAAATAAACTTGATTGCAATGTATGCTATCCAGTTGGCTTCAGCAGTGTATACCTTTTGCTTGTAAATGGTGCCAGTGACCTGGTGGGCATCTGTTCATTGCTTCCTTTAATCAGTTTTAGTCACACTACCTAGACAATAAACATTCCGAGATGATGACTCTAGCCATGAAAAAGAGGTATCTGCTACTTAGGCGAAAGATTACGATAAATCTAGAATAAATATTAAAGTGATGACAGATTTTCATATTGTGAAAGCTATGGTTTTCCTCTTAGTGGTAATAGATAGCTATAAAACCTGGATTATTAGAAAGGCTAAATTATAACACTAGGTATGATAGTTAAAAAAAACCTTGAATAGAAAAGCAACAACTCTTCTAAATGAAGTAAAAGAATGAGCCCAAAGCTTAAATACTTTGGCACATTGAAAGGTCATTGAGAAAGCTTGATGCTTGGAAAATTGAAGGCAATTTAAAAGATAGCAGAACATCTGTCTAGATCATGGGTCCCCAACCTTTTGGACCTCAGGGACCACCAAGGTCATAATTTTAAATCCCGCAGACCACCAAATTCATAATTTTAAATCACACAGACCCTAATTCATAATTTTAAGTCCCGCAGACCACTAATATGAATTTTTTTGAAAAGATAAATACATTTGTAAAATAATGATCAGAGAACTTCCATTTTATTAATATGAAATATATTATATATTAATATATTATATATATTAATATTTAATATAACACAATTATAAATGCTTATTTAATTATAACAAAATCGTAAATGCTTATTTAACCATAACAAAATCTTTAAAGGTTGTTTTAATTGTAACAAAATTATTAAAGTTAGTGTAATTATTACAAAATAATTGAAGCTTATTTGACGGTGGCTTGCTGATGTTGTTGGGAAAGTCAGTCCCATATTCCAGAGCTGTAGCTGTAGTCCCTTCCCTCCCCTCTCCTCCCCCCTTTCCTTTTCTCTTCTTCCTTTCCTTTCCTTTCCTTTTCTTTCCTTTCCTTCTCTTTCCTTTCCTTTCCTTTTCTTTTTTTTTCTAT
>QLTV01000570.1:303982-320446 GCA_003457575.1 Thermophis baileyi
GGGGAGAAGGAAAGGAAAGGGAAGGAAAGGAAAGGAAAGGAAAGGAAAGGAAAGGAAAGGAAAGGAAAGGAAGAAAGGGAAGGGAAGGGAAGCCGGTAATTTAATCCCCAATTCCGATGCAAAACCCCAAGATATTCTCTCTGGACCGTCGCTTGCTGGAAGAAACTCCAATAGGAATATTAAATTACCGGCTTCCCTTCCCTTCCCTTCCCTTCCCTTTCCTTTCCTTTCCTCCCCAAGAATGCTTCAGGGTCTCACTTGGCACCCCTCCCTCCAGCTCAATGCTGTCCCTCCTCTCCCCCAGACCCACCGAGCAGAGACCGCCTCCCTCCCCATTTCATCAAGAGCTGCGGGAGCTGCAGAATTTTCCCGACGTCTCTCTTGCTGCCCCCCCCCAAAAAACGGGGATTGCCCCCACTGCCACCGCAGCCAGACCTCGATGCTAAAAATACACACCGCTTCTGCCTGGGAAACGGCTTGGAGACAGCGAGCAGGCAGGCGAGAGGCTGATAGCGACACGACAAAGCCGATCCGTTTTCACAACCGGCGGACGATTCAAAGCCCCTGCGGGGCTCAGCCGGCTATGGGAATGGGACACACAGGCGCGCGCCCCCCACACCGACGCACACTCAAACAAAGCCTCGCCGGGCAGCTCAGCACAGCGCAGTCCTTTCCTTCTTTCCTTCCTTCCTTCCTTTCTTGTCTCTATCTCCCTTCCTCTTTTTTTCTTTCTCTTTCTCTCTTCTCGGCAGCAGGAGAAGGAAGAAAGTACTCTGGGAGGGCGGGCGGCCTGGCACCGCTGCTGCCCCTCTCGCCTTCGGCTCCGGGACCTTCCGGGACCGGGCAGCATCGGGGCGCGCACCTACGGAGCTCCGCCGGCCTCAGGCTCTGGGGCTGGCGGGGGCCTTGGCAGGGCAGGGAGACAGTGACGCTGCCTGGAGAGCCGGCGGATGGGCATGCCAGGCGCTCCCGCCCGCCCCTCGCTCCGGCCGTCTCCCGGGAAGTTCATGGGAAGTGACAGCGGGCAGAGCTGGGCAGGGCGGAGCCGCCAGTGTAGCACCTGGCAAGGAAGGCTGGGCGGGGAAGCACGGCCGATTGTCTCTTCACGCTGCCTGCTTCGCTCATGGGGCAGATGGCCTGGAAGCCGCCGGCAGCGCCCAGCTAAGAAGCGCGGTTGAGCGGGGCCGGGTCAGCGCAGCCTATTGCGCGGATGGGCCCCGTGGTGGTGGCCTTCACTGCAAGCTGGTGTCCCTGCCCAACCCGGCTGCAGGCTTCATGACGCCCGCTTGAGCAGCCATGAGCCCCCATGTCCTGGGCCTAGGGAAGCGCCAGCTGGTCTCCAGCCTGCCCAGTCCCCTGCGAGGTTGGCGGCCAGTAGGTGGGTGGGCGGCCCTTGATGGAGACGCAGCTGCTGCTGCTCTGGGGCTGAGAAGGGGGAGGCAGCACTCTCAGACCCCCCTCGGAACCCGAGGAGCAGTTGCAGCCACAGCAGCTGCCGCCAGCCTCTCAGGGGCGGGACCGGGCAGGCTGGAGACCGGCCGGCGCTTCCCTTGGCCCAGGCCATGGGGGCTCATGGCTGCTCAAGCAGGGAAGAGCCCCGCGCGGCTTCCACCGTCTGCTTTTCTTGGGAGGCTTCGAGTCCCAGCTGAGCGTTTAGGAAAAGGCGACTTATTTAAGGGGAAGTGCCAGGACGGGCGTCACGAAGCCCGCAGCCGGGTCGGGCAGGCACGCCAGCTTGCAGCAAAGCCCCCCACCATGAGGCCCCTGAGAAGCTGGCGGCAGCTGCTGCGGCTGCTCCTCTGGTTCCGAGGGGGGTCTGAGAGTGCATGTGCAGCCCCGGGACATACGCTTGCCTTCCGGAGCCCTGCCGCTGCCACTGCCCCCCTTCTCAGCCCCAGAGCAGCAGTAGCTGCGTCTCCACCAAGGGCCGCCGACCTCAGAAGGCAAGTGTCCATTGCGTCCGCAATGGACAGCAAACTCCGGCTGCTCCCCGGATCGGATGCAGTTTACCAAGATTGCTCCACGGACCACCAAAATTTTCCTGCGGACCACCAGTGGTCCGCGGACCACCGGTTGGTGACCTGTGGTCTAGATACTGTCACCGATTACACAAACAGGACCTTATAAGAAATCAAGGGGTTTTGGACACACAGTAGAGTCGGAAGAAGCTGAAGTATAGTGATATTATTATCTGCTGTAATGAACAAATTTTTATAGTATCTAGAAATATTTCTTGATCAACTGAAAATAATATTTTCCAAACAATTTGAGGATATTTAAAGTACAATAGCTCATTGTTACAACTCCTTTTTCTTTCTGTGGGAGATTGAAAATGTGGGTCTGATACTAAATTTTGGGGCCTAGTAACATAATATTTAAGAACTATGTCAGACAAGTTCACAAGCCGCTTTTTTACATTGTTGATAAAATTATTCATTGGAGTGTAATATCCATTCCCAGCAATTCTTTATCATTTATCCTCAGTTTTTTTTCATGTTATCTTTCATGACATGCAAAGTAACAGTTCAGTCTCATAAGATCTACTTGAATGTTTGCACAATCTGCCTGCATGTTCGAATCTTTAAGAGTTCTAAAGGGAGAGGCAGATTTTTCATTCATATTCATGGTGATATATTGAATTATTTAAAAGACTCATTCCTACATTTAATCTTTCAGAAATTAGAGCTACATTGGTGATCTGCCACCTTGAATAGTAGTGCAGTTTGAGGGTTCTGGTTGTCATTTTATAAATTGCTGTTGCTGTAGGTTTAATTAATAATAAAAGTTTTTTTAAATTTTATGTACAAAATATCAATTTATAGTAAATGTATGTAGAATTGTAACTGAATTTGGATTTTTAAAATTATTACTATTTTTATTTTCATTGATGTACATTGCTCACAGTTATATTTATGTTAATTGTGTGGCCATATAGATTTCCCAAATAAATAAAGTCCTCCCTCTTTTAAATTGCATATTTTTTGCAATGCAACATTCAAGTTTTTCATGGATTTTTATGCGTGCTTTCCTGACCTTGTTATTCGGTTTCTAAGAATAACATCTGTTATGTAATCTTCAGCTTAGTTTTCCATCCCCCCCCCTCCAATTTAAACCAATTTTTTTCAGGAAGAATATTTCTGCATTTTCTATGTATAATAAGTAAAGATTCTGACCATTGAATGAATAGCATGTCTTAAAAGTAGCTTAATAGTAGTCCTATTTTCACTCCTATGTTTTTCTTGCTATAATTCAACTGTTTGCCATTCCTTTTTGTCCCCCTACAGGTGGTCATTGCCACAAATATTGCTGAAACTTCACTTACAATTGATGGTATCTATTATGTAGTTGATCCCGGTTTTGTAAAGCAGAAAGTGTACAACTCCAAGACAGGGATTGACCAGCTGGTTGTGACACCAATTTCTCAGGTATCCTGTATTTGTTGGATACTATGTTACTTGAAGCTTTTACTAAGGGTAGTGTGCATACAGCACAATTTCTGCAGTGAATGAGAATGTCTTTCTTTATCTTATTCCAATCTTTGAAGAGCAACGGAGGTGGTCCTCAGGTTAGGATAGCAGTTGGCACTGGGATTGCTGTTACTATATGATGTGGTGTGATGCCATGTGGCCACATCATTTAGCAATGACAATTCCAGCAATCCTGATTGCTCTCGTAACCATAAAACACATAAGTTAAATGGGAAGTGGTGGGAGTCCCAGGTAAGGAGTGTGGGAGGCCCGGTGCAGGTTGCTTGCAAGTTAGGCTGAGGTGCTAAAAGAGAATCAGGTGGGTGGATGGCACAGCAGGGTGCATGTGCAGGAAGGCTAAGGAGGATGGCGTAGCAGAGTACACATTATTAGATAGAACAGACAGGAAACATGACTGTATGAGCTAATTGTACTTTATTATAAGTACATTAACAGAATCTTGCAAGTCTGAAAGTACTACTCTCACTATCTCATTTTATAGCCTGGTAAATTAGGAAACTCCTTTCTGAGTTTCTTTCTCTGCCTGTTATGCAGTGGCAGGCTTCACCCTCCTCAATGTGATCATTCCATAAACAGCATCTCTCCTCCAGCTCCCAGGGTCATTCCCATATACCACATCACATGTGTGCAGGAAGGCTAGGAGGAGGGTGTGGCCGGGTATGTGCGCAGCAATCCATGGAGATCACTTATGACCTTCCCTGCTGGCTTCTCCATTTACTTTTCTTGTGGGAAGCCAGCATGGAAGATCACAAGTGGTGATCATGTGTGACTTTGGGATTCTGCAACCAAAGTGAGCTGGTTGGCAAACACCCGAATTGCAATCATGTTAAGGGATGCTGGAACTTTGTAAGTATCTCTTGTTCAGTGCTGTCATAACTTCAAATGGTTGCTGAACAAGTGGTTGTAAGCAAGAACTACCTGTACATAAATTCTAAAAATGTGCTGTTACCTTGTTCTCTGTACCAAGCTTTTGCCATGAAATGGCCTATTATGGCACTGAGTCTTTGTTTATTATATCATTGCAGTGCCATATTGACACTATACAAGACTAACCACTTGTCAGGATTCAAACAGTGGTGCCTCTACCATTCAGTTCTATTTTAAAGGCTGGAGGGTTGTTTTTTTTAATGAATGAGTGGTGCGCTGGCCTAGAGATGGAGCTCTTGCCTCACAATCAGGAGGCTGTGAGTTCAATCCTAGCTAGAGGCAGATATTTCTCTCTCTGGGCACGATGAGGATATATCTGCTGAATTTAGTTCCACATTGGCGACAGGAAGGGCATCCGGCCAGTAAACACTCAGCTCCATTCAGTTGCCCAGACTCCACCCCGCATGGGATTATGGGGTCATTAAAAGACGATGATAATGAGGTTTGTTTTAAATGAATCTTGACCTTCTTTGAATGCTAAATGTATGTCCATATTATATGAAATATATAAACATCTTTTCATGAGTTCCATAGAGCACTTCTTGAACTGTTTTTGTAACTTTTCGCTTCTATGTCATATTCTGCTATACATAATATCTGCTGCATTCCTTCCATCTTTCACTTTTTCTTCTGTCTTGAATTGCAACCATTTTAATGCAAATTAAAATATGTGGTGGGTAAGCAGAAGGAATACATTCTCCTGTGTATCTTTTAATTTGTGATATAGGCCCAAGCTAAGCAACGAGCTGGAAGAGCTGGAAGAACAGGCCCTGGCAAGTGCTACCGACTCTACACAGAGCGGGCCTACCGTGATGAGATGCTGACCACCAACGTGCCTGAGATTCAGAGAACTAATCTGGCAAGCACCGTATTATCTCTTAAGGTGAGCATTGGCACCTAAATGATTTTCAGGCTTTTGTTCAGCATCTTCAAAAAAAAAAAAGCCTTGCCCAGCTGTCTTTATAAAGAAGGAAGTTGGGGGGATTTTACACAAATTAATGCATACAATTGAGAATAATATTTTGGGGAGCAGGCCTAGGAAATATCTTTTGTCAGTTCCAGATGTGTGAACAATGCTTGTTATCTTTTCTTCCCCTCTGATAACACTCAAGGCTATGGGTATCAATGATTTGCTGTCTTTCGATTTTATGGATGCCCCCCCAATGGAGACTCTGATCACTGCAATGGAGCAACTGTATACTCTGGGAGCTTTGGATGATGAAGGGCTGCTCACTCGACTGGGGCGCAGGGTAGGTTCAGCATTGTTCAGATTCTCTTTAGTGTGTGTTTGAGCAAAGGAAAGTAACATCCAAGGTAATGCAGCCTTCGGGAAAGCGGTGTGTACAGGATGCCTGTCTCTGCACCGCACTGATGTGTCAACTATTTGTGAAGTCGGTCAGCAGTTATAGTTGGAAACCTATTGGAACACTTATAGATGGAAACAGTTAAAATATTTTTTGCTATACCCCTAAGCAGATGGATTTATTGTTGGTTCTCACACAGTGGTTTGATGCAAGGATTGGAAGGAATCTTTAGCAGCAGCAGGTGATGATAGTAGCTTATTCTGGGCTGGCGTTTTTCCTTACGGAGCTATTGGTCTATGTGTATTTTTCACATAGAGTTGCAAGTTAAACCTTACTCGGGGATATTTCAACCAAATTATGTTTTTCTCCTTCCTGGCAGATGGCGGAGTTCCCACTGGAGCCTATGCTTTGCAAGATGCTCATTATGTCAGTGCACCTAGGTTGCAGTGAGGAAATGCTCACCATTGTCTCAATGCTGTCTGTGCAAAATGTTTTCTATCGACCAAAGGTAAATTGGGGAGCATTGGAATGAAAAAGATTGCATCTTACACAGCAGCCATGCTCTGCTTGCAGCTGGACTAGGGCATGGGAGAAGCATGGCTGATCTGATAAAGTGCAGATTTGATGTGGGAATGGGAAACTTGATTTCCAGCCTTAGCCTTATCACGCAACAGCTTCCTGATTTTAGATATTATTTAAGTCGGTCTTTAAATTTTCAAGCATTATTTGATTACACTTCTCACTTATTTTTTAATAAATAAGTTATTTGTCACTTCTGTTAGGTTTGTAAAATCTAATGTAATGCAGATGTGGAAAGAGCACTAATTCCAATAACATAACTTCCAATAGCACAGAGTAGTGTAATTCTGAAATGTGCAACTTTGTTCAATTTTAGTTTTAAGCATTTAGTTTCCTAAGTCAAATAAAGTAATGTAAAAGGATGGTTGACATGTTGATATAAAAGTTTGCATGTTCTGCAGAGTAAGATCTTTAATAAAAACTTAACTTCCTGTTTTCTTTACAGATCTGCTTACACAGGTCCCTTGGTATTGCCAGTTATTTAATATTTTGTAATTTATTTTGTAATCAATGTAAATGATCATGTATATTTCAATAATTTGCTTGAAGGTTCACATTATTTTAAAATTCTCTTTTATCCCTTTTTTGCACTTGACTGATTTAAATATACTTACTAACATTGCATACTTACCACTCTAGAAAAATTCATATTTTTATACCTGAAAGGAATAAATTAAATAAGGATAATTTTGTTTCATATATGTAGGACAAGCAAGCTCTTGCTGACCAGAAGAAAGCTAAGTTCCACCAAACTGAAGGAGATCATCTCACACTTTTGGCTGTTTACAACTCCTGGAAGAACAATAAGTTCTCCAATCCCTGGTGCTATGAAAATTTTATCCAAGCCCGCTCACTACGTCGTGCCCAGGATATTCGTAAGCAGATGCTGGGAATAATGGATAGGTGAGTTAAAGAAATAGGGGAAATTGTTTTTCAGCCAGAAAAAACAGGCTATGGGAAACTATATTTGGCAACATCTGGGCTTGAGTATAATTAGTGTTATATTTGAAGATTACCTTCTGGGAGGAGGCTTTGTGGTCTCCGAAGCAGAACATCTAGATTCAGTCACACCTTTGTTCCATATAGCATCAACTTTGTGATCTCTCAAGTTTCCTCTTTCCGCCTTGTATTCAAAATGGACAGTGATTAGTGTGTGTGTGTGTGTGTGTGTGTGTGTGTGTGTGTGTGTGTGTGTGTGCGCAGGTATATTTATGTATGTATATAGCATGTGTATGTGTGTTAGGTTTTTGTTTGGGTAGATCTATACTTTCTCTTGAGAGCAGGCAACAGAATTACATTTTTAATGTGGGCCAGTGTGCTCAGAGTAAAAAAAAAAATGACAATAAAGTTATCTTATTACCTTATCTGAAAAGATTTTGAAAAAATAACAACTAGATGTAGAATATAACAAGAAATTGACAGAAATTGATTGATTGATTGATTGATTGATTGATTGATTGATTGATTGATTGAATCAGTTTGCATAATCACTCACTAATGTGTGATTTAGGACAGCATAGAGAAGTAAAATCACAAACAATATCCGGAACTATTAATACACTATACTAGAGTCAAATTCATCCAACTGAAAAACACCAACAGGATCCTAATCTCCCAATTCAGTGCCTGGAGTAATACCCAATTACAGACCAGGTTTGTCTGGAATAATGTGAACCTTCTCCATAACAAAATATGCAAATTCCCAGGATTTGGCCGTGCTATACCTGTTGTTTGATTAATTGCCACCAAGTTGGTGTTGGCTTTTACTGACCATGTAAACTTTCTCTGGAATGTCCTCCTCTAATCAAGCCTTTAGTGTATCACAAAAGTGCATTCATTGCTGTTGTAATTGAGTTAATCTACCTTGCTGCTGGTCATCCTCTGTCTTTATTTCCATTTTTTCTGGTATTATGTACTTTTCAAAGTAGCTTTATATAGTGTCCAAAATATAACAGCTTAAGCTGATCATTTTTGTTTGTCTGATGATAGTCTTAAGAGTCTTCTCCAATACCCAAGTTGAAAAGCATCTTCAAAGACCAATGTTTATATCCATGATGTATCAGAGAAAATCATTGCCTGCACAATTCTAATCTTTCTAAGGATAGATCAGGGGTGAAATTCAAAATTTTTCTCTACCGGTTCTGTGGGCATGGCAGGGGAAGGATACTGCAAAATCTCCATTTCCACCCCACTCCAGGGGAAGGATACTGCAAAATCTCCATTCCCACCCCACTCTTGGGCCAGCCAGAGGTGGTGTTTGCCGGTTCTCCGAACTACTCAAAATTTTCGCTACCGGTTCTCCAGAACCTGTTGAATTTCACCCCTGGGATAGATACATCATGGTATTATAAGGTCAATTAACCTCTTTTTAAAAATTAATATTCCTTTTATCAGTGTATATAGTAAAGTCACTGAAATGATGGATGATTTCAGTCTTTTGAGACTGAGTAGTAAAAGAAGCAGTGGTACATCACATGTTTGAATTCTAATTGATTAGGAATGTGCTCACAATAGGAGGCAATATTTAACAGTCCTTTTCTGTAAAGTATTACAATTATAAAAACAGTAGAGCTAAGATAATCCATTGTTGAAAATAATATTTAGAAATTGAGTAATGCTGATATTTGGGTATGGAGATCTAAAGCAGTTTTTCTTTTGGGAAAAGTCTATTTTAATCAGAAAACAGGGTGCACCAGAGGATCTCACTATTGAACACATTAGTCCTAAAGCCTTTCATCACCCCTTGACTTTAACAGGCACAAGTTAGATGTGGTATCTTGTGGGAAAGCAACAGTACGAGTCCAGAAAGCCATTTGCAGTGGTTTCTTCCGGAATGCAGCCAAAAAGGACCCACAAGAGGGCTACCGGACCTTGATTGATCAGCAAGTGGTCTATATCCATCCCTCAAGTGCCCTCTTCAACCGCCAGCCTGAATGGTAAGGGCGTGGATTGAAATCAGAATTATGTCTATTTGAATATCTGCTGAATTTCCTTTAAGTAGGTAAATAGAAATTACACTTTGTTTATTTTGTATAGCATACCTTTGTCAGGAAGATCTATATTTTTACAGAATAGTCTTGACAGCTTAATTGCTGGTTCATTTGGCTAGTGCCTGCGCACTTGCTCCATGGGAGGTGAACTAGCTTGCACTATCTGGCTAGCAGTGTTCAGGTTGATGACATCTTCTGTGGCTTCTTCTGCCAATTCTCACCCTGTGTCTGGGCAGGTCCAGCACCGACTCTCATTCTCTTCACGCAGCTAGTCTTTCCCACCAGAGTGGTACCCATTTATCTACTCGCAATAAGCTTTCAAACTGCTGGGTGGGTAAGGCAGAAGCTAGAAGCAAGTGACAGGAGCTCATCCCGTCCCACAGTGCTACCAGGGCTTGAACCGCTAGAATGCTGACCATTTCTGGTTAGCAGATCCAGTGTCCTTAAGTTGCTGCACCACAGTGCTTCCTTCACAGTTGCACTGTGAAACAACTATATTGCTAGAAATTGAAAACAAAAAATATTGCTATGAACTTGAGGAATCTGTATGCATCGAGAATAGTATTTTGTATTTACAAATGTGTAGAGATCCTCTTAAATAGGTCTAAATGCCCCTAGAACATCATAATCTAGAGGATTTATTGAATTTGCATCATTTCTTCTATCAAGATAATAAAGTATACCACCCTACCCTCTATTATGGTATGATACAATTCTGCTTTGGTGTGATACAACTGAAAGTTAGTGGAATCTTACAGAATAGATAT
The DNA here is from genome assembly GCA_003457575.1 of Thermophis baileyi. NCBI lineage: Eukaryota > Metazoa > Chordata > Lepidosauria > Squamata > Dipsadidae > Thermophis > Thermophis baileyi. The sequence goes on from QLTV01000570.1 coordinate 314,038, forward strand.
ATAGCCAACTGTCTTATGTGACATGTTGTAATGGAGAGATTCGGCTATACAGATTCCACAACAGCTTTTAGATTATAAATCAGATTCAAGATTTTGCTTTCAGTGTATAAAGCTTTAAATAACAGAGACCAGAAACATGATGGCTGTTGTCACCATTACAGGTAGACCTCAACTTACGATCGCAGTTGAGCCAGAAATTACTGTTGTAAGTTCTGCTGTCATTAAGCAGATCACCATGTTCAATTTTATTATCTTTTTTGCAGCAGCTGTTAAGTGAATACCACAGGCAATAAGAGAAACTTAATGCCTGTGGCATTATACCCAATTTTTTTTCTCAGAAATTGGAAGTTAAAAGCCAGTTTCTGGCAAAAAAAATAATAATCATAAATTTCAGTCATATGACAATTGGACAGTCCAAATGGTGGCAGATGCGGGTTGGTTGCCAAATGCCCAAAATGCGATCACATGACTGTGAGGCAGGAGGCAGCTGTTAGAACTTTGAAACAAGATTGTTGGTAGCTCTGGGGAAGTCCATCATAACTTCAAATGGTCACTTAAGAGACTGTTTGTAAATTGAGGACTACTTATATAGTCATGGACAATATTTCAGATCATTATAGAAGATCCTACTATGTATGCCTAGAACTGTGAAGTGCAATTTTGTGGTTTCTTGTTTGTGGGCTTTCTTTGTAATAGTGCTTTTGCTTTAAAATGTTCTGCTTACTGAAGATTGCCTTTATATATTTTAAGGCATTTTTTGTAGAAAATTTATCTAAAATTTTAAAATTTATTTAAAAGTCTAGAGCTGTGATTCTTAAATTGGGAGTAATTACTCCCAGGAAGGTAATTTGGTTATATCCTGGGGGTAATGAAGCAATTTGTAATTGCTTGTTTGTGAGTCAAGGATCCTATTTGGAACTGTTGCTGCAAAAACGCTTGGGTTAAAAAAACAATTTTGTCCATCTATTTTGTGGGACTAATGGCATTATTTGAGACTTGGAACAGGAGTAATTGAGTCAAGCGATTTAAGAACCTCTAGCCTAACTTCTAACATCTAAAATAAGATTTTAATGTCTATAGTTAAAAGAGCTGAGCCAAATCTGGAGCTATGCCTTGCTGTGAATGATGATCTTCCTCCTTTCTTTAAAAGACAAGTTCTGCCACTTCGGAATGGTTCTTTATTCAGCCTTGGTCCACTATACTCAAGTGGAAGCCAACTAGGTTGCTTTTATATAGTTTTAAATATAAAGCATCTACACTCCTTTTTAAATTAATTGAGCCTGCGTGTTGTTATATGTGCCCTTTAAGAAGGGCAGTCCGCCTATATATAATGTATATGAAAGGCAGAAGAGTTCTGTTTGAAAAGAAAATGACATTCTTATCTTTTTTGTTTTATTATTAGGGTGGTGTACCATGAGCTTGTGCTCACAACCAAGGAGTATATGAGAGAGGTTACCACCATAGATCCCCGCTGGCTTGTGGAGTTTGCCCCAGCCTTTTTCAAGGTTTCTGATCCCACAAAGCTAAGCAAGCAAAAGAAGCAGCAGCGCCTGGAGCCACTTTACAATCGCTATGAGGAGCCCAATGCCTGGAGGATATCACGGGCATTCAGGCGTCGATGAACCTCATCCTTGTGTGGCACAAACTGTTCGATATCTCTATAACACACACTCTGATTTAAGGCATATTTGGCCGTGTATTGTCATTTTTCTTAAGTCTCAAGGCAAGCGATGAAATGTGGCACTTGAAAGGCACTACCTTCATCTAATTGATACCATTGTCAATTTCAGAGATGTCACTTATTGTTAGACAGACTTTTTCCTTCTATTTCTACTGTCCATGGATCAAAAGTTACCAAACATCTTGGTTAATAAATTAATATTTCAGTGTTAATTTGTGGACGTCTCATATTGGAACCTGTTTATCATTGGCTCTGATTATAGTAGAAATGAGAAAAATGCCCATTTCTACATATAAGAAAGCCATTTTTCAGAGGTGAAAACACTGACTACCTTTTTTTTAACCTAAGCAGGCCAATTAGAGGTTGGAGATTGTTGGTGTAACATACACTAACCTAAAAATGTTAATTGGCATCATTATTGCATTAAAGCAATATTCCTGTATTTTATCAATTATTTTTCCAAGCAGTATTTTTTTTTTCCTAATTTTAGATAAAAAAACAATAGTGCTTGGCTACCCTTCTATCTTTCCTGCAATTATTTGATGATACTTTCTGTCTTCATGATGTGAGGGAGAGCCCAAATTTGCAGAACTTTTCATTGCCCATTTCCTGAACTTAAAGATATTAAATGTATATTAAGAAAAGACCAGCTTCATCCGTATGTCCATAAGGAAGTGATGGTTCATGCAATTGTACAGCTCCTTTGATTCCATTTACATTATAGTTTTGCAATCTATTTACAATTTAAAAAATTGAGTTAAAATGATAGCTGTGGGAGGGATTAATTTTTTTTCCACATCTGGGACTGAGAAGATGAATGATCCCTGTCCTGTTTTTTTTTTAACTTTTTTAAAAAAAAATAATAATTATTATTATAGAGGCATTTTGCTTATTGAAGATTTTGTATTCTTGGTTATTTCACTTCCTGGCAAAAAGTGGCAGGAAATTCTACTATTGTTGTGCGGTTTCTGATCTTCGGGATTGTAGAGCCACAAAAAGTATCAAGCAGGACCTTATGTGCTTGAAGTAAGCAACTTGTCTGCTTCTACTCTATATGAAGAGCTTTCATTATTAACTTCAATTTTGTACAATAAGAAACTGCCAAAAATAAATTCTCTTTTTACAGTATCTTCAAACGACATGTATTTTTCTGAGGTCTTGAAGAAAAGAAAAGAGAAAGTGATATCCAATGGTTTTATTTGGCTCAATTTGTCTGTCACTGCAAGCATATGTTCAGCTAGAGGCAGCTTGAAATTCCTAGCTATAGTGCCAAACAGTGAAAACATCTGGTTTAAATTAATTTATAAGAATAAATTGGTATGAGTTGGAAAGTTGGAGGAGAAATAATCTTCTGCTTACAGAAGATTTAGAAATATTCTAAATGTTTAGAAAAACAAAAAAGAGAGCTGGCCTTGGAACCTGTGAGGAGTGGAAGAGTGAAACTCTGGAAGGAGTGCAAAAAAGAGCAACAAAGATGATTAGGGGTCTGGAGGCTAAAGCATATGAAAAATGGTTGCAGGAATTGGTTATGTCTGGTCTAGGGTATGTCTAAGGATGATATGATAGCAGAGTTCTAATATTTGAGGAGCTGCCTAAAAGAAGGGGGGGTGTCAATCTATTTTCCAAAGCACCAGGACAAGAAGCAATGGATGGAAACTAATCAAGAAGAGAATCAACCTGAAACTAAGGGAAAAAATCCTGACAATGAGAACAATTAACCAATGGAATGGCTTGCCTTCAGAATTTGTGAATACTCCATCACTGGAATATTTAAGAAGAGATTGGACAGCTATTTGTCTGAAATGGTATAAGGTCTCTTGCTTGACCAGGCAGTTGAACTAGAAGACCTCCAAGGACTCTTCTGCCTCTGTTCTCTTAAATAAACTGACATACCCAAAGTAATTTTGGGATTGCAATGGGAAAGGGCAGAAGCTGGGTTAGGACAGGTCTCAGATTACAAAGGCTTTGGTACATGCTATGTTGCACAAAATGATAATTCAGACAAATGCAATATGATCTGATTTTATTTGAACATTCACTACTCTGCTATCTGACTCGCATTATGTACTTGTAATTATGCATTTCAGTTATGTTAATTAAAAAAGAGACATAGCACTGTTAATACCTCCCAATGCCAACAATTTATTTTATTTTATTGTTTCCCTAATGTACTGTTGCCATTTAATTAAAAAATTATGGACATAATTTTTTTTAAAAAATAACTTCCTACTAAATAATAAGTAGTACAATATATGTCACTCTAGCATTTGCCTGGCTAGTTTGTAAATTGGTCATCCTTTTTCTTCCATTCAATCATACCTGATTTTCAGAGACTGCCTGGACAAGTCCATGTAATTTTCTTGGGAAGGTTTTTCAGAAGTGGTTTTTGCCATTGCCTTCTTCCTAGGACTGAGAGAAAATGACAGGCTCAACACCACCCAGTTGGCTTCATGCCCAAAGTGGGAGTAGAATTCAGTCTCCTAGTTTGTAATCTGTTGCCTTAAGAATCATAAGACTTGGAGAAGATCAATGGACCATTGAATTGAACCCACTGAACTCAACAACAGCAACAAAAATATGTTGTGTGGGAAATGCCAGTGGACATCCAGCCTTTAAAGCAGGGGTGTCAAACTCGAGGGCCGAATCTGGCCCACAGGCTGCTTAGATCTGGCCTGCAGGGCTGCCCTGGAAACAGCAAAGGACCAGCCTGCGGTGCCTCTGGCAGCGAAAATGGAGCTCGGGAGGGCCGTGTATGACCCTCCCGAGCTCCGTTTTCGCTGGCAGAGGGTTGCAGGAAGCGGTCGCAGCTGAAAATGGAGCTCAGGAGCCCGTTATCGCTGGGAGAGCTCTCAGGCCACCACAGGTGCCCCCGACACGAATGACATTGAGCTGGCCACGCCCACCCTGGCCACGCCCAACCCCACCCCACCCCCACCCCCCGAGGTCAAACACAACCCTGATGCGGCCCTCAATGAAATCAAGCTTGACACCCCTGCTTTAAAGGGATTAGTTTAAGAAAAATATGTCACGGTTATCTTAAATCAATATACTTTATTTGGTATATTTATTTGGAGACTTGTTTTGACAATTTAACATGGTACTTTGAGATAAGCAATTTATCTTCATACAGTACCGTAGTTCAATGTTGCACTTGTTAACAGTGCAAAGGAAAAGCTACTGAAATCAGGGTTCTTCAGCTTGGACTGAAGGAGGGTAAGGTTCTTCTGGTTCTTAGAATCTCATGCTCTTACATTCTTACTACTATTTTCAAGGTGATAGCCACTACTACCTGCCATTACTGGACATTTACTAGGATTCTGAAGCACCTGAGATTCAAGGGTGAAAAAGTGCTTGGGGAATGTGCTGCACAAACAGCACCTCTCTGTAATTTCTCAAGCCAAACACAACCACTTTAAAGAGATGCAGACAAGTATTTTATTCAGTTCTCCATGTGCTCTAAGTCACTGTTTTGCCTCAAATACTTATCCTTAGCATTTGCTGCCATTGAAATTACTGTTCAGAAGGCTTTTTTGGCTAGTAACAGCTAAGGTCAAGACAGCAGGGAATAATTCAAGTACTCCTCCTCAGAGCTCACAGTTAAAAGAGATCCTAGCTGATATCCTTGACACTTCCCCAGTTGTGAAACAGATTGCCACCATGTGGTTGTGAATTGTTAATTAATTGTTAGCAACTACCTCTTCTAAAGTGTTTTGTCTTTAAATTTAAAGATTAAATTTATCTTACATACTCTCCAACTGGGAGATTATTGCATTCCTTTTCTTTCCTCAAAAACAATGAAGCAACAGCAGCAGTAAATTTCTGGATTGTCTTCAGTTCAGGCTCAGCTGACCCTCTTTGCAAGCTTTGGTCAATCTCATAATTGCAGGTTCTCAAGACAGTCTACCTGCATGATATATCATACATACTTCATGTTTTTTGTTCTGGTTTTGAGTCATCTGAGATTGCTTTTGGATTAAATTTTTCCATAGCTTTGTAGGCCCTGTGATTAATTGAATAGAATGCTATAAAATTATTTTCCAAAAATAATTGCCTCAAAACAGATATGCTGCAGTGGATTATACAAAATGCAAATTTCCATTAAAATGTATTTACCAGCACAACCATAGGCTACTCTTGGGATAACATCACTATTCAGCAATCTCCATTTATAGCATAGTCTCAGAAACCACATTGATTTCTCCTTCCAGTTGGGTTAATTGTTTTTATGCTGCTGTTCTGCTGTGACAGATAATGAAAAAGAAATAGTGGAGAATTTAATGTCAAAAAAATTCAGGAATAATAAATAGTTAAAATTGTGCTGTTAATTTGGAGCAGAGAATAAGTAACAATAAACAGTACATATCCTTGAACCAACTGCTTAGCATAAGATTATACAGGTGGATTTACAAAAGTGGTTCCCAAACTTTTTCAGTCCACCGCCCCCTTGGTGCTACAAACTCATCCTCAGTACCCCCCACCCCCACCCTTTCAGGTGGGTGTGGCTTGGTGGTCAGGTGACCGGGTGGGCATGGCCAACTTGTAAAATGTGGTGAAACTCACTTAACAACACTCTTGCATAGCAACCAAAATTTTGGGCTCAATTGTGGTCATAAGTCTTTCTTTCTTTCTTTTTCTTTCTTTCTGTCTTCCTTCCTTCCTACCATCTTTATTTCTTTTTTCTTTTTCTTTCTTTCTCCTTTCTTCCATCTTTTTTTTTGTCTTTCCGTC
>QLTV01000570.1:331454-347941 GCA_003457575.1 Thermophis baileyi
GAAAGAAAAAGAAAGAAAGAAAGAAAGAAAGTAAGAAAGAAAGAAAGAAAGAAAGAAAGAAAGAAAGAAAGAAAGAAAGACAGACTTACGACCACAATTGAGCCCAAAAGTTTGATTGCTATGCAAGAGCGTTGTTAAGTGAGTTTCACCACATTTTACAAGTTGGCCACGCCCACACAGTCACCTGACCACCAAGCCACGCCCACCTGAAGGGGTGGGGGGCACTGAGGATTAGTTTGTAGCACCGGGGGGGGGGGGGGGGACTGAAAAAATTTGGGAACCACTGTCTTAGATTATATTTTTCAGAATGAAATGATAAAAGTTGCAGTTACTTTCAACTTTGTCAGGCTCACAACTTACATCAGCTACTTAAAAAAACAACATGTATTGATGCAATAGTAGTGCTATTTAATATAGCTCTCTGTTTAGGTAAATTCAGTAGTTCAGCTTTCCTCAACTATGAGGAAATATACCTGGCTTTCCAGGTATGTTTTACATCAATTTTTGTTTTTTCCAGCCAGAATAGCAGTTAGGATGATAGAAATTAAAGTCCATTAAAGCTGTAATATTATATCCCTAACCATCGATTGAAGACAAATGGTTCAAATATCTCCTTAGATGTTGGATCTCTTAGAAAATGTTTCTCAGCTTCAGCAACTTTGAGATGAGTGGAATTCCCAGCCAGCAAGTCCACATGTTTTAAAGTCATTGAAATGATAAACACTGTCTTAGGACTTCTGGGTAAGGAATGTTGAGCTGCAGGTCATCAAACAAGCAGAGAAGATGATGTGGCCACGGCTAAAGCACCAGCCAGTAGACCAGTCTCACAAAACCTCTCCAGATAAGGAGAGGATAGGAGATCATTTGTTTATGCTCTAGATCAGTGGTTCCCAACATGGGGCCCACGCCCCACAGGGGGGCAATTTGATTTTTAATGGGGGCAATTGGAACCTTGTTTAAACCAAGTTAATGGCCTTTTAGGCTTCCTCCGCCTGAGTAGAAGTTCACTTTTTGAATAGTAAGAATTATATGTCACGGGGGGGGGCATCAGGATTTTAGAGGTGCTTAGGTGGGGCATAGCCAAAAAAAGGTTGGGAACCACTGCTCTAGATAGCTTCTCCTCACAAGGAAACCACTACTAGCTGCTTCCTGCAGATTTGAGGGGATGAAGGAAGGGTATCATTCACTCAACCACAGCTTTTGAAAGGACACTAGGTTCATTACCTCAATATCTAATTTTCAAAAATTACCTATCTTCTAGGGGTATTAGAGATCTTTAAAGCAACAAGTCTGTAAAGCCACATGGTGAATTTACCTTCTTTCCAGAAGAAAAGAGAAATTACCTATATTCTTTAAATTACCTCATTCTTTAAGAATTTGAAGAATTTGAAATAAATGCAAAAAGCTAAATTAGACATTAATCTAAGAAATGAACAAAGTTCATAAATGACTCTAGGGACCAAATGAATTTTGAATATTAGGACTTTTGCTATAAGTTTTTGGAAATAATTATAATAAACAGCATCTTTGTGAGAATTGTTGTTTAATCTAATTTAAGATTAAATTTGAGTATTTATGATTTCAGAAATTGCACATGGAGAGAGGGGAGATTTCCAGGTACAAGGAAAAAGAAAAAAAGTGTCTTGCTGTTTGTCTTTGATTAGTTTTGAGACAAAATGACAGAAAGGAGTATGATATTTGAGATACTTCAAAAAATATTTGAAGAATGGGGATAGAAACTTGTAGTGACAATGTCAGCAATGGTGTCTGCTCCTATGGATAGATTATGACCAAAAGTTGTTAAAGAAGAAATGACAGATTTTAAAGATCTACAGGATAAAGAGCTGAAACAAAACTTATCTGATTCAGAAGTATTAGAATATAAAGAAATTATTGAAATACTGAAAAATAAAAAATTGTTGAAGGCAGAGCTGATAGAATTACTAAGTTTGTACCTGTTCTGAAGATTGGAAGTCTCTTCCTTTCTGATTACAGTTTACATTGTTTTTTACATTGTAAATAAAAAAAAATACAGTCTCTCTCAAACACATACACCAGCCTAAGCTCGAATTTTGTGAAAACTATTGTTCCAGTTAATTGTTCCTCTAAACCAGACCTGGGCATTCTATGGCCTGCGGGCCACATCTAACCCTTTGGCTGACCCTGTCCAGCCCATAGTGATGGCGACAATGGTGGTGATGGGGGCTATGGGGGCAGTGAAGGGGACCATGGCAGCAGCAATGGGGCTATTGGTTTGGTCTCCACGACAGTCTCAGTTTCGCATATGCCGCTAGGGAAAATTAATTACCCACCCTGCTCTAAACCCTCTGAACAAAGAATATATCATTTTGACAAACTTGTTTGTTCAACAGTATCTAATTTAACATAAACTGTATTTTTGAAATTAGTGGGAAGGCAACACTTGCATATCAAGTCAATCTTTTCCACAGTTTTTCACTGCTTGAATACAACTACAAAAACAGAAAACAAAAGAAAGTATGTGACCGCAAATGAAACAAAACACTTCCAAGAACACTTCGCTTACTATACCTCATATAGGTAACCAAGGGATTTGGTTAAATTAAATGTATAGGGTCTCCAACACAAGAAATTTGACAACCAACATTTTTTGACATCTACTGATAAATCCAAAATATTTTTGATGAATGAATCTTTTTTTAAAAGATCATAAGGAATTTATTTAATATTTCTTAAAACTGAAAACCTTCTGATTTTCTTGTATATCAATATTTATTTTAGTATATTGTTAGTTTTAATAAAGTTGTTAAATTATTAGTAAACCTAAATTGTTGCTTCAGCTTCTAAAAAAATATCTCTAATACATTCAAAAGCCTAGGGGCTTTTGAGGCAGCCAATGCATTTGGTCTCAATAAAGAGCATATCTAATGCTGTAATATAATGCATTGCTATTCAGCTATTTTGGGATAAGTATAATATTTTTGTAATCTTTCAAACATTCATTAATTAACTGATTAAGGCTAACTGTCCCATTTTCAGCCCATACTTTTTTTAAAAAATAACCATCATTTTGAAATAATTATTTCAAAACACTCATTTCTCAAGGGAACAAGGATCAGTTTATCTTCCAGATATGTTAGACCACCTTCAGTGTTAAAAATACTAGAAAGATAATAGAGTTTCTATTATATTTAGAATGAACAACTTGCCAAGATTTTGAAAGTGCCAAAGAATAGCTCTACAAATGATCCCTAACAATACAAAATCTGTGTTGGTTTTGTAGCGATACAATAAAAATTTAGCAAATATCTCCAGGGATATAACTGAAAATTGAAAAATTATTCTCCTCTTTTCCATTTAATAAGAAAGTCATAATTGATGAAATTCATAATTGATGAAAATGAGAATTTTGGAGTTTGACTGTGTCATAATTTACCTTTTAAATGGTTCAATATATCTTAATATAAGTCATGAAGATATCTTATAGTATTTAGCTCTCTTGATATAATGTTCATTTTCATATTTACTCTTCCCTAGATTCATTAATTGAAGGATAAAAATACATTTAAGTATTTTCCATTAATTTTTGTTAGCAATTTGAAATACACAAATCTACCTAAAAGAATATTTTTCTATGAATAATTATCCCCATATGTTAATAGAATTTGAATAATATAAAATCCCAATTACATATTTCCATAGAAATCTATTTATTGAAAAATATTACTTATTCCAATTTATTATATCTCTCAAAACATTAGACATATTTCTATAAATTTTCCACAAAGCTACATTTGAGAAGGCTCAGAATATTATTTGCAAATAATCTGTGTTCCGTTACAGCCACTTTTCATGGAATTCTTTAAGACAAGCCAAGAGTTCCATTATCAAATTAAATATGAGAGAAAATAAGGAGCATGCTTGATGAGTATCACAATACAACTTAACTGAGTCTTAGTATAATTCATTTATTAAGGCTAGAATAATACATTTTAATCAAAGAAGTAATATAAAATGGAAATGCATTTTTATAGCTCATAGTTTAACCATTTAATTTGTACCACATCAAAGGTATTTTCATCCAGTGAAACTTCTATAGCTGTTTCATAATTCTCAATTATATGATTAAAATACCATATTATCTATCAATAATCTAATTTTATCAGAGGATTGGCATTTTTCCTTAAAGCCAAATGGTGCAGGATGAAATCTTGATGGTCATATCCCTTGAAATTTTTGACCCAAAGCTACAGTCAGGATCATTGTATCTAAGTTTTATAAGCATATTGAGTAATAATACAGAATTTGTAGGGTCTTTTTCTATTTTCATAATGTAATACATTTTAGTTCAAGTAAAACCTTTAAATTCTACCTTGCACCAAACCTGACATTTTCTACTAAACACCATTGACATTGTTTACCAGAGTATGACTGGATATTGCAATAGAACCTACAGGACCAAATTTCTTTATTACGGGGATCCTTGATCCTCTCAGAACTTAGTTGCTTCCTTGCAGACATTTCATTACCCAAACTAGGTAACATCATCAGTGCTAGAAGGGAGTGGGTTTTGTTTTCCATTTATATTCTAGAGGTTTGCCCTATCAGTGTCTTTATTACAGGTCAGTGACCCAGACTGCATAAAAATTATTAAATAAAATTTACAAAATAGATACACAAAGATGGAACATACAGAGTAAAATAAAACATACAAGATAAAAATCTACAATAGAACCTATAGGATATTCTCAACCAAATTAATTACTATATTAATTGAGATATTTAAAATATAATCCAAATGAGAATGTATATGGAGTTAAAAGAAAAGAATATTCTTATTTGGCTAAAGTATAGTTGTTTTCATATATCCTTTAGGATCCTTCAGTATCTTAATTTAAAAAAAAACAACCTAGGCTCTTTGGTAGCCCTGCTCTTAGGCTGATGCTGCTTAACACCAGATGTACCCATAATAAGACTCTCCACATAAAATATTTTAAAGGAAAAGTTTGAACTGGCTTGTATTATCAACACTGTTAGAAATGTGACCTCCTGGGTTTTGAGTATGGCATAAGCCATGACCCCTGAGGGTTTGGGAAAGGTGGCTATTATTTTGCAAGGGACTCATGGCTTTCAGATATACTACCATGTAGAATACTGGATGTGAAACCTCATTTATGAGATTGTGCTAGGGAACAAATCCAATTGCTGCTTCTGCACCTTAATCTGCACATAAAGTTTTACTAGTTGTCTAGCAAGGGATCATTGCTTTAAAGCAGGGCATTGCCTATTTCGCTGTCTCATCCTGGAAGAATCTTTGATGGTTGATCCACCATAAGCAAGTCACATTTGCAACATGAAACTCAGAAATCCAGGGTTTCTCCAAATGTCTTCAGCAAATTTCCATGAGATGGAAGAAATACCATTTGTTCCAAATGCTGCATTAGCTGTATGTTGGCTTTATCAAATTAATTATTTATACATACACTTGCTGTTGGTGTTTTAACAGTGCTTCAGCAAGTTGTTTTGCAGATAGTAGAATGTCCCAGAGATCTGGTACCATCTCCATGATCAAAGTCAAAGTTCGATGTCTCCCTAATCAGAAAGTAGCGAGGCTGAAAAATCAATGTCACTCTTTTGAGGTACAGATTAGGAAGCAGATACTACAAAGACTACTGGAACTCTATTGTTTTAGGTTATAATAACAGAATCCTGAAAGCATGATAGAGTTTTCCTCTGCCCCTTCTTATTCCAAAGAGAATTAAGGAAGGATAATCTTGATGTTATTTTTCACCCGCTTCTTTTTCTCAGAATGGGCTGATATTTAAGAGGAAATTTCTTGCATTTCCTCTTAAATATTTTCTCGATACCCCTTTACAGTATGCCTATTTAACACCCTGACTCCAATAATTAATTCAGAAAAAACATTAAAATGACTACAGTTTGTCATTGTTTTAATAAAGACATTTTAAGATTGTTAGATGCTTATAGCTAATCCTTGAACCTGAACTAGCTCATTTAGTGGATTGCCAATTCTTTTTTCAATGTTGTATCCTTCATCTTGTGAGATCCTACTTTTATTTTTCTAAGGTTTTTTTTTTCCCCACATCTTTCTCCATTGCCTCAAATAATAATAATTTATTAAACTTGTATGCTCAACAACTCTGAGTGACTCATAATCAAATAATAAAATCGATAAAACTGTAAAAGTTAAGATAAAAGTTGGCCACTGTGACACAATGAGAAGTCTCACTCTCCCACACTGAAATCCTGGTTGGAGAGCCAGGTCTTTGATACACTTATGAACAACAACAGATGAGGGTTATTCAGATCCTGGGGAGAGCCTTGTTCCAAAGGGCAGGAGTGCTATAAAGATGGCACATTTCAAGGGCCCTAGGAGATGGTATTGTGTAATCCAAGGCAGGAGTCCCCAACCTGTGGGCTGCAGCCCACTACTAGGCTGCAGTCTATTCACAACCAGGCCCCACTCGCATGAACATCTCAGGTGCTCGCAGTCCCACTCACGCGAGTAACGGTTGCTCGCCTGCCCCTCCCACAAAACCATCCCCTCTTTCCCCCCTCCCTTCTGCTCTGGGCCACTAACCCAGAAAGGTTGGGAAACTCTGATCCAAGGAACACAGAGCATTCCATCCTAAAGGATTGAATTGTCTGGACATGTGTTATGGAAGACATACATTCCCTCAAATAAGCAGGCCCTATACCATGTATATGGATAACAAGTAGCACCTCGTATCATACCTGGATGTAAACTGGCAACCAATATGGCTCATAAAGCAGAGATGAGGCCAGAGGTGGGTTTCAGCAGGTTCTGACCAGTTCTGGAGAACCAGTAGCGGAAATTTTGAGTAGTCTGGAGAACCGGTAAATACCACCTCTGGCTGGTCCCACCCCCATCTATTCTCTGCCTCCCGAGTCCCAGCTGATCAGGAGGAAATGGGGATTTTGCAGTAACCTTCCCCTGGAGTGGGGAGGGAAACGAGATTTTGCAGTATCCTTCCCCTGGAGTGGGGTGGGAATAGAGATTTTACAGTATCCTTCCCCTGCCATACCCACCAAGCCATGCCCACCAAGCCACGCCTACAGAACCGGTAGTAAAAAAAAATTGAATCCCACCACTGGATGAGGTCTTCCCATAACTGCTGCATTCTTGTAACGGTATGTGGGAATGATCTTGGGAGATTGGGCGGAGCTGGGGGGGGAGAGGAGCTGCAGCCAGGATAACAATTGGATAAGAAGCAGTTTAGCTCACAAAATGATTATGGCCACAAAAAATGTCTCAGAAGGGACTCTGTCTACTTTCTTGGGCTGTAAAGGTGACAAGGGGGGGAAATGTACCTTTGCACTTGAAGACTGATGTCAGCCTTGAAAGATAGTCCAGACAAGAAGTATGCCCAGATGAACTAATTCAAGTTTATTGTAATGTTATATTAACACAATCTTACAAGACCTCTTGTTGTGGCTCTTCTCCCGTCTTCCAAGGCAATTACTACATATCATTACAATTCTGAACCAGTTGAAGCTTCTGGTTGTTTTTCAAGAATAGCCCCATGTAGAGAGCATTGTAGTAGTCAAGTCACAAGATGATTAGAGTATAAGTGACTTAAGTGTCTGAAGTGTTCCTAATCTGGGAAAGGGTGAAGTGACATACCAGAATGCAAAAGCCTTCCTAGTCACAGATGACACCAGCTCTTTAAGCAGGAACTATGAATCCAGGAAAAACCCTGGATTGTGAATCAATCTTAAGTAGAAAGGGCTGCCCTATCCAAGGTCAAAAATGAATATCCCCAATTGGTCTTTTAATTCTTCTTTTATTTTGTCCAGTAGTGGTAAAAAGCATACAGATAAAAACATATTTAAACCGCTAAATATTTGGCTAGTATTTTGCCAAGATCCGTACAACAAACAAGGTCACACAATATTTATTAATAAATTATTCAGTTTTGCAAGAGTTGGTCCTTCTGAATTCAAAATGGTATCAACAATGCATACAGGAAGAGATATACTAGATTTATGGGAAACAAAGATTAAGAACAAAATTAATTTAAGGACCTTAAGGTAATGATCATGAAAATAATCAGTAGCCAAGAAATGCTGATTGTTAGGAGGAAGAAACAGAAAACTGAACAATGAGCAAATGAAAACGACAGAAACCTGAATGGGACTATTTGAAGGCAACTGGGGTTTTTAGTTTTGAGTAAAGATAGATAAGAGAAAAGTAGAAATATTATTGATTGTTGCAGTTATATTCTTCTTTTACTCTTGGAAATTCCAGGCAATATACATAGATATCTCCCCCTTTCCCTCCTTGCATAGTATATTGGGCTAAGAGATGACTAGTTCAAAATCAGCTAGCTCACATGATGGCTTCAAACTTGGTCTTCCCAGTTCGGACCACTATATCAAGCACTCTGCCACAATGACTCTCAACAATAAAACCATGCATAAAATCATGCATGATATGGGGAAAACAGTCCCCCCCCCTCAAAATAGAACTTGAAAGTCATCAACTGAAACAAACTTTAAGGAGTTTCCGAAATAAGGAACAGTACATATTGCAGACTTAAACAGCGGAATTCACTGCCATCAGAAATACTGATGGCCACCAACATACAGAGTTTTAAAAGGGTACTGAATTTAGGGAATTCAGTGTTCCGTATTTAATCTCCCTGGAATCCTTTCAGTGTATTTTATCTACCAGCAGCCAGGGAAGGACAATGGAGAAGCCATTCAGTCTACACATGTGAGCTTTCAAAATGCATCCGGCTACCCTGTGTGAGAAACTGAGCAGATCCAGCAGGACTTTCTCTCTGTTCTTATCATACTATAACATTTTGCTGCAAACCACGTTGCATTTGAATCATAAAATAATTTTTTCTTCCCCATTATACGAAGGCCTTCTGTCATTTACCCTTACTAAACATTGTGTTCTTTGGAGACAGGAAATGATAACAGGATTTCAATTCCTTAATCTCCAATAGAATGACTCATTTGGTAAGCTTCGGATTCGATATATAGACTGGAGATTTCTCTGAATCAGCTCAAGCACTTAAACCATTAAATTGCATTTTAGGGGACTGGAAATTAAGCTCTTCTGCTGGTGCTCTCAAATGTTGTTGATGCAAGGATGTGTTATGAGGTAGAATTGGACTTGCTGATGTCATCACAGTATAATTCCTTTTATAGGGCATTTCCCTTCCTTTCTTTATCAATTAGATTTACTGCTGCTATGCTTTTTTAAATATTTGCTGAGTCTCTCAGGATTTTGAATACTTCACTTTCTTGTAGGTCAGCAAATCTGAGGCTGTTATGTAGCTAGCAGCAGGTTTCCGATTTTTCTGACACGAAGTATTACTAATATCAGAGGCATTTCTCTAAGATTTGATGCAGCCAAGAAACTAACTGTTGTCTCTTCTTGGAGGCAACACCCAGCTGGACAGAAAATTCACTCTTTCTGCTTCTGGCAGTTTAAATACGTCATGAGATCTAATAAACCACGTATTTCCAGGTAGTTACAAGTAAGGATAAAAAGAATGAATCCGAAAGAAATCTATAAAAAAGGAAATGAAACAAAACATTGCTAACTGGAAAGATCAATTGGATATATAGCATTTTGTGTGTGAGTTTCATATCTCTGCTAGAAGACAAAGGGAAGTTGATCATAGCAGGGTATTTTGGTAGATATTGCTGCCTTCTGTGCAAGTTTTGTGGGCCTCTCTGTTGCGGGCACAGCTGTTGTTTGGGTTTGTAAGTCACAATCCACATATATCTTCTTCCCTTAGTCAAAACTTTCTCTTTCCCACCATCCTTATCACTTTGTTTATTTTTTCCTCCACAATCTTCACTGCAGAAAAATAGCAGATCTCCAGGTGCAGTATCTCCAATCTGCACGCAGAAATACAGTGGGGGAAAGCTACGTTTGGGTGGGGGAAATTTTCTACTCCTTGCTAGAATTTTTTTTTTATTGCATAAATGGGAATTATTCTTGTGTATATTGATGGATCTGACTTGTTTTTCTAAATTATAATATTTCAAAGTATGACTTGTGACTTAAATATGCTTATATAACATGTTGCATGAGATCAACAGGGCCAAAAGTTGTGCTGCTGATTTTCATAGGTACTCAAGTGTCTGATGCATCTCGCTGCAGTGTCCAATAATAGTCAGCCAGCATTGATGGATTCCAGTTGCCCTGATACCATTTTTCCATTGTGGCAATATCGTGGTGAAACTTTTCACCATGTTCTCATTGACTAAATCTAGATTTTTGGGAAAGAAGCCAAGTGTGAATGCAGAAAATGAATCTTCAGTGACATGTTGTGCTTCATGATCTTGTATGCTATAAGAAGTTTGTCAGCAGCTGAATGTAGTCTGGGTGCCCTGTAGTTGCCAAGATAATTCTCAACGACATCCTTGAATGCTTTCCAGACTATTTTCTCGGGACCCACTAACAGACCTTCGAACTGCTTGTCATTGATGACATATTTGATGTGTGGATAAACAAAAATGCCTTCTTTATTCTTGGCATCAATTATTCTTGGAAATAGCTGTCTCAAACAATGAAAACCTTCACCTTCCTTGTTCATCACTTTCACAAAATTTTTCATCAATCCAAGTTTTATGTGAAACAGAAGCAAAAATATCTTTGTAGGCTCAATAAGTGGTTCATGTGCCATGTTTTTCTATCCTGAAACAAACTCTTTCAGCATGGCCATTTTTTTAAATGTAGAGATTTAATGAATCTCTTGCATGGCTGTCTCTTTCAGCATGTAACATCTCATTCACACATGTAACAACAGTACTTGGTATATCTGAGCTGCATTCCAAGCAACAGAACCACTACTTTTAGATCTCTACAGATATCCCAGTTGTATTTGGTGCACAGATCGACAACAGTTCCATG
The DNA here is from genome assembly GCA_003457575.1 of Thermophis baileyi. Lineage (NCBI taxonomy): Eukaryota > Metazoa > Chordata > Lepidosauria > Squamata > Dipsadidae > Thermophis > Thermophis baileyi. Next base: position 342,352 of record QLTV01000570.1, read on the forward strand.
TTTTTGTGTTTCTTTCATGTATGCAGTTATCCAACAGGTACTGAAGAATGTACACTGAAAAATTTCTATAAAATTGAACGTAGGTTAAATTACAGGTTATTTTTGTGATTAGCAATCAAATATTTATAAGAAAGACCCAAAAGTGCTCAGGGAGCAAAGTATTTGTTATCCAGTGTACCAGGGGACCTATACCTTAAGCTGAGAAGTTGGGGGGGGGGAAAGGAACCACAGGAACTGCAAATAACTTTCCTATTGCTACCAAAACTATATGGGCGTGTCTTTGATATCATAAACTTGCAGTCTCTAAGTCCACTTCTTCAGTTGACTAACGAGAAATACACTTTGATCTGATTGCATGTGGCTTTGAGGAAGGGCTGTGGCTTTATAGATAGGTCTAGTCTGGAAGAGGATGCCTAACCTGGTGTCTTCCAAGATTTTTCAATTTAATTTCAACCCAAAGGCAGCCATGTTTGCTGAGGCTTATGAAGTTTTTAGTTCAACCCATTATCGGAAAGACTTGTCTATCTTATTCCCATTCCTGTTAGTGGGAAATAATCACCACTTACAGAAAATAGTGATAAAGACTACCATGCTTTATGTTAAAAATGAGAAATTGATGGTGATTCTGATATTTTCATTACTTCAAAATTAGATAGTATAACATATTTTAAGGTGAAATGCATGCATTATACAGTAACGATGGAGTTCTTGAATGGCAGCAGTACTTTTTTGTGGTAGTGAAGGTAAAGATAGAATCTTCCACATTCTATACACTCTCTCTGCTGTAGATTTTGTTTACATTTTCTTTAAAAGGCTATGTAACAAGACATGACATGTACGCGTACACGTTGCATTACGCACAATGCTCGAATACACGCGGGAGCAAAAATTAACGTGGAAGTGGTCGCTCCTTAGAAAGTAAGGAGGGAGAGAGAAGATACGGCTCTTTTTTTTCTACAGAAAGTTTCCAAAAGGATCGAGCCTTTCTCCCTCTCTCTCCTTCCCCCACCCCGTTTGCAACGTGTTGCAATTCCGTTTAGTATCGTCCCAGTTGCCAAACCGCTGAAAGTTTGCCTCCACTTTGGAAGTCTTAAAGAAAGCTTTCCTCCCTCGCTCCCCCCCCCCGCCTCTATTCCCTTCCGCCCACAACTGGCTGGGCAGCCAGTGGGGTTCGTGACGCAGCGTCTGAATTCTTAGAGGGCAGGGAGGGGCTTGGGGGGGCTCTCTTTTTTCTCCCACCTCCCCGTCTTTCTCTTCCATCACCTTCCTAACGGGAGGAGGATTTGGAGGTGGAAAGCTACTGCGTCCAGACAGCGCGGCGACGGGGAGCCGGAGGATCCAAGAGGAGAAAGAGGAAAGAGGATCCACCGCGCCTCATCGAGTTGTCTTCTCACCTCGTCCGAGATGAAGCTTCCCAGACCCCCCTCTTCAACGCGGCCTCGCCTGCTAAGTTACACCCTGGGCATCCTCTTCATCCTTGAGGTCGGACTCTATGCTCTTCCTTCAGGTATGACCCCTTCCCCCCCCTCCTCCCAAATTTGCGGTGTTTTGAGATGGGGGTGGGTTGGGGAGAAGGCGATTGTAGCACACTCTGCATTTCTTTTTTCTTTTTAAAAGGAGTAGGATCCTGAGTCCTCACTAATTTAGCAAATTTCCCCTCCATTCCTTCTCCCTTTTTGTTGGACATTTGTACGGCCCTTGGGGGGGTGTGCCTGCGAGTGGTAAAGGAAGGAGAGACCTGAATGAAACCAGATGTGGCTTGGAATGGCAAAGGGAGGGGACTGGTTGGCGTGAACGACAGGCTGTTTTTTAAACTTGCTTCTCTTGCCCCTCTCCAACAACAACACCAGCAACAAAAGCCATCTATAGTAGTTGGAAGAGTTGCTTTCCAGAGTTGCTTTGCATTTGAACAAATTCTCTAGGAAGGGAAATTGGCACATAAAACTGTGATCCCTATACTCGGAGTTAGATTTGGGAATTTCACTCTAGGACAACTGCAGTTCAGTTCTACTGCTCTCAACGTGTCCAGGCATAATAAAACCCACATACAGTACACCACTTCGTGCCAGTCAACCTTTGTAGAGAATGCAAGAGTTAATTTTATTTATTTTATTTATTAGATTTTTACCCTGTCTTTATTACTTTATATGTAACTCAAGGCAGGAAACATACATATTACTTCCTCATCCTATTTCCCCCACAGCAACAACCTTGTGAGGTAGGTTGGGCTGAGAGAGAATGACTAGCCAGCTTTCATGCCTGAGGGGGAGCTAGAACTCACAGTCTCTGGTTTTTAGACCAGCACCTTAATAACTACACCAAACTAGCTCCCCACAAAAACAAAGAGTCGTCCAAACACACACAAAATGTTACCCATTTGTGCTGGAGAGGAAGGTAGATGAGGGATATGGATTCCAAGATTTGTATTAAATTCTCAATGTCTTGTTTTATCCTTGTCCCTCCCCTCCCCTTTATTTTTTCTTGCTAAATTGGGGGGAAATTTAATAGACCAATTCAGAGACGAATCAATGGCATTTTTTTAAAAAAATATGCATTTGCTCTCACTCCAGCCTTTTATTGATCAATTAACCGATGAAAACAATAATATTGCAGTGTGATGCATATCTGAAATTACCCATGATCTTGTTTGTTGCAAAGACTTGAAATAATAACAGGTTAACATATATTACAATTCAAAGGAGGAGATTCCATTTGCCATATCTATTTAAACATGTGACTTTGCCACTATTGGACAAATGTGACTTAAAATAAGATCTGTAGCCATGAATGCCATACCAATTTACTTTCATCCAGTCAGAAATGGCTCTATTTGTATGCAAAGTGATAGAAAAACCAAGTTGTAACTAAATTATTCTGATTGAAAGAGCTAAGAAAAACATCCATATAGATAGTCCTTGGTTAAGAAAGCAATTGGGACGGGAATTTATGTACGATGCGGTCATAAAGCACAATATCACCCGACTGCATTACTTAGCAACAGGCAGTCCCAGATGCCGATGTAGCCCAAGGAGTGTGCAGGCTGTTAAACGGGAAGAGGTGTGAGAAGCTGGCAAGGAAGGTCATAACTGATGATCATGTCACCCGCCCTGGGACATGATCATCCAAACTGCGATCATGTGACTGTTGTGACGGCTGGAACATCAAGAACCAATTGTAAGTACCACTTGCTCAGGGCCATGCTAAGTTTGAATGGTCACTGAAAGAATGGTTGTAACATGAGGACTATTTGTATTATCATTGTATTATTGTATTATATTTTCCTTATCCCATTTTCCTGTGAGTTTTCAAGATTCCATTCAATCCTAGAAATTACTTTCATTTTTCTTTAGGATGAATGGGAACAAAGACCTCCTGCTTTCATAGCAATTAAAATAATATTCAGGTTTCACTACACTACACTACAGCACAAAACAAGAGTGAGAAAACTGGGGCCTTCAGATGTTGCTGAACTTCTATTGTCTAGCACAGTGATGGTGAACCTTTTAGACACGGAGTGCCCAAACTGCGTGCGCGCGCATGCACAAACGGAAAGGTGTGCGCATGTGCACGAATGCACGCGTGCCGCCATGCGCGTGTGCCGCCATGCGTGTGCATGCGCCAACATGCGCGTGCATGCGCCAACATGCACATGCGCAGCACAGACCCAAAGACCATCTGGCTGGTGGGAGGCAGGGTAGCAACACCAGCAGTGCGGCAAGAGGTAAGATCTTTTTCTTTCGTGAGCTTCTGTTTCAGCGTTTGCAGGGAAATAGAAACTCACGAAAGAAACGCCACGGAGATCTGACCTGGGGCGACGACACGCATGCCAGCAGAGAGGGCTCTGCGTGCCACCTCTGGCACGCATGCCACAGGTTCGCCATCACAGGTCTAGCACCTCTGGTCATTGATCATGCTGGTTAGAATGAATTTTCTTCAGAGAATCAAGAGATATATCCCTTTCCCCCTACTTCCACTCTTCTTTGAGTAGCAATTTTTTTTGCTGTTGTTCCAGTTGTCAATCCCTATCCTGTTTCTCTTGAATCTTTTTGTCAGAGTGCGCACAGTGTGACTATTTTGAGACAACCCAGGAGCAAAATACAGTAAACAGGTTTGTCTTTCAAATAGTGGTTTATCTACAAGGACTATATGCATACATGTACTAGGCAAAGTCAGGCAATCAATCATCAACTATAGCACGGAAGCACACACGGAGAGAGAGATACGCCCTCATAGGGCCTCTCTTATATTACAGCCTCTTAAAGCGGTAGCAGTCAAATAACCCTGCTGACTCATTGCTACCATTGCATCATCATTACAGCGTTATAGTATTACATTACAGCAGCTGGTCAGCTATTAAATCATCATTACCCTGACATTTTTGAATGTTCTTGTCCTGTTTCTGATTGTGCCACATGTTATAGGCAAAGTAATGGTTGGCCTTATCTGGCTTAGTTGCTTTTCCTTTCAGTACATCACCACTCAATGGAGAAATATCTATCGATGAGGGCACTGAAGAAAGTCAAAATAGAGAGGTCAGAGGAGGTGACAGATATAATTGGAACCCAAGAAACAAAATATTAATGGAGAGGGGAAATGCAGGGAGAGAAATGGCTGAAGTGGAGGTTGGCTAGTGACCAGAGAGGAGAATATATGCATATATCTCCCAATGCTTCTCAAACATACCTCTGATAACATTTATTAATAGTTATCTGCCTTTGCCACCAAAGTAATTTATGGTGAAGCATTACACAGTTTATACAGTAGAAACTACCGTGTTTCCCCCAAAATAAGACAGGGTCTTATTTTCTTTTGACCCCCGAAATATGGCCTTGACCTTATTATCAGGGGGGGCTTATTTTGGGGGTGCAGTAGGCAGCAAGCCCACCGACCCCACCCTCTCCATCCCACCACCTGCTTGCCTGCGGCCGCAATGACCCAAATTCCCTGCGCGCCCTGGCTTCCACCTGCCCTGCTTGCTGGGCTTGCTGCTGGCTGGCCGCCGAACAGCTGACTGTGCTGCTCTGGCCTTGCGGGGGCTCTTCGCCCTCCTGGCAGCACTGCTTTTGGCCATCCTGCTGGGCTGCTCCTGCCTGGTGCAGGGTGAGTTGTCCCAGATCTATGACCTCCGGAGCACCCCCCTGCTGCCGGTGGAGCTGTGCCGCCTGCGCCGCCTTGCACAGCCAGCATGAGAGCTAGTGCCCACCAGGGCAAGGGCCTGAAGAGCACCGGGCTCAGCTCGTAACCTGGAGCCTGCAGCACCGAGTAGACCTTCAGGAAGGCGGTGAAGCGGCTTGGCTCCACCAGTGGCCGCTGGCAAAGGGCCCTGGCAGGCCAGCAGCGGGGGGGGGGCACTTAGAGGTCGTAGATCTCGGCCGACTCACCCCGCACCAGGTAGGAGCAGCCCAGCAGGGTGGCCGAGAGCTGCCAGGAGGGCGAAGAGCTCCTGTGAACTTCTGTGTGTGTGTTTGTGTGTGAGAGAGAGAGACAGAGAGAGCATACCGCCGCCAGCCCTGGTATACGGTAACTCTCCGAGGTTGGATCGGATCTCTCTCTCTCTCTCTCTCTCTCTCTCTCTCTCTCTCTCTCTCTC